>JAHFWL010001080.1:0-47767 GCA_021292165.1 Shinisaurus crocodilurus
CTGGAAATGAGGGGAAGGCGACACACTGGAGGAGGCTGGGCTTGCCAGTGCACCCTGCTTGCTCATGTCATTTTTAATCGAGTAGAGAAAGAGAACGCATCTGTAGAAACTGCAACAGGAGCCATTGGAGCACTGTGACACCATGACAACTCCTACACAAACCTAAGCACTCTGTAACTCATAAATTGAGTTGCCCTGAACTGCCCTGAAGACCTGCGCCCAGCCAGCATTTTGGGCCTCTCCAGGGAGGGAGGTGAGCTGGTGACCTCCATCTGCAGCCAGCTTTTTCCCCTCCCTTGTGGTTCCCTGCTGGACTGGGGCCCTGCCTCTGCAGCAGGCAGGAGGAGCTGCCCCCTGGACTGATTGGGGAGTGGTGCCAGCTGCCCCAGCAGAGCCAACATCTACTGCCGGCCTGCGGAGCAGGGCGGCGACGCCCCGGCGGCGACGTCCCCAAAGGGGACAACTCCAAAGGGGACGCCCCTTTGGGGGAGCCACTTGGGGGGTGGCACGAGGGCGAGGCCTACCCCCCCTGTCTGAGCTGGGTTGGGGTTTAAGTGGTTTTAGGGGTGGGTCTCCCGCCTGATCGGTGGAAGCAGGGGGGGGGTCATGTGTTCAATCTCAGGGAGATGATGGGGGGAGTTCCAGGGGGCAAAACATACCATTGTTGAGCGGCAGACGCTGGCAGAGTGCTACGGGCAGGCAATGCCGATTAAGGGGAACAGGGGATCGATGCTTAATATCTATCCATTGTTCCAGGCCTGCCCAGAGCCAAGGGATACTGGGGGGGGTGGGGTGGTTCCTTCCCCACCCTTGCATTTGCTGCGTGTAATGCCAGGTCCGTTACCCAAAAACATCTGTAATCCATGACATGATCTTGGATGAGGGTGCAGACCTGGCATGTATTACAGAAACCTGGCTGGATGAGGCCGCTGCTCCAACTCTGGCGGCCTTGTGTCCGGCTGGTTTCTCGTATGCCCAGCAGCCAAGGGTTGGGGGGACGGGAGGGGGAGTGGCTGTTATCTACCAGGAGTCCTTGGTCCTTACCAGACTCCCTCTCCGGGAGACCAAGTTTATTGAGTGCATGTACTGGAGGTTGGGTCCAAAGGGCAGTCTGGGGGATTCTGCTTGTGTACCGTCCACTCTGCTGCACGACAGACTCCCCGGCTGAGGTGCTGGAGGTGGTCTCTGATGTGTGTGTGTTGTCCCCCCAGGCTATTGGTGCTGGGGGACTTCAACGTGCATCGGGGGGCTGTCCTCACGGGGGCACCTCGGGACTTCATGGAGACCATGGCTTCCTGGAGCTGCACCCTGTATTAACTGGACCTACCCATGTAGCCGGTCATGCACTGGACTTGGTTTTTGTGTCTGGAGAGGGGGGAATGATCTGGAAATCGGGGGGTATATCCACCACCCCTTGTCATGGTCAGATCACTATCTGGTGGGGTTGGATTTCTCGGTGCCACAACCCCTCTTGCAGGGTGAGGGACCTATTAGGATGGTCCGCCCCAGGTGCCTTATGGATCCGGATGGATTCCTGAACGCGCTTGGGGAATTGGAGCACACAAACAGTAGTTCGGTCGAGACCCTGGTGGATGACTGGAATGCTGCAATCACCAGGGCATTAGACCGAGTTGCCCCGAAGCGCCCTCTTCGCCTAAACAGAGCTCGCGTGGCGCCATGGTTCACTCCTTCGCTGCGAGCTCTGAAACAAGAGGTGAGAAGGCTAGAGCGCCGATGGCGAAATTCCCGCTCCGAAGACGATCGAACACAGGTTAGAGCTGCTGCAGCTTCAGCCTACCGGGTGGTGGTGAAGGCAGCAAAAAAGAATTTCTATGCTGCCTCCATTGCGGTCTGCAGAGTGCTGCCCCAGGAGGCTGTTCCAAGTGGTCCGGAGTCTGGTCGGTCCAGTCGCTCCGGACCCACTGGAACAGTCAAAAGCCTCCTGTGAGGCTTTAGCGAAGCACTTCGCAGATAAAATCGATCGGATTAAGAGTGGGATATAGTACGTCGTGGACACAGGGAGTGAGCGGGAGGAGGCCAATGGCAGACCGGTTTTGTGGGATCGGTTCCGGCTTCTTCCTTCTGATGAAGTGGACAAGGTGCTTTCATCTGTGAGGCCGACCACCTGCTTGTTTGATCCTTGCCCGTCCTGGCTCATCATGAGCTGTAGGGAGAGACTGGGTGAGGTGATCAAGGCGGTGGTGAATGCCTCCCTCAAGGAGGGAGTGATGCCATCAACCCTCAAGGAGGCAGTAATAAGACCGCTTCTAAAGAAGCCCTCCTTGGATCCCCAGGATTTAAACAACTTTCGCCCAGTCTCCAATTTACCATTTCTGGGCAAGGTGATCGAACGGGTGGTGGGTGCTCAGTTGAAGGCACATTTGGATGAAGCTGATTATTTAGATCTGTGCCAGTCGGGCTTCAGTTCTGGACATGGGACGGAGAAGGCCTTGGTCGCCTTGGTGGATGATATGAGGAGGGCTTTGGATAGGGGCGAATGCTCCTTTCTAGTCCTCCTCGATCTCTCAACGGCTTTTGATACCGTTGACCACGGTATCCTCCTGGACCGTCTGGAGGGGTTGGGCTTGGGAGGCACTGTATTGCAGTGGTTCCGGTCCCTCCTCTCTGGAAGGTATCAGAGGGTAGTTCTCAGGGAGGAGGCTTCGGACCCTCGGCTGCTCACTTGTGGAGTGCCGCAGGGTTCCATCCTCTCCCCGATGTTATTCAACATCTACCTCAAGCCGCTGGGAGCTATCATCAGGAGGTTTGGGGTGCAGTGTCATCAGTATGCAGATGACACGCAGCTCTACCTCTGTTTTAAGTCCTCACCGAGGTTGGCCGTTGAGACCCTGTCCAAGTGCCTGCAGTCAGTGGCTGGCTGGATGGGAAGGAACATGCTGAAACTGAACCCCGACAAGACCGAGGTACTTCTGGTGGGGGACAAGGGGAGGTTAGGGGATGTTGACCTGGTGCTGAATGGGGTACATCTACCCCTGAAGGACCAGATCCGCAGCTTGGGGGTCATTCTAGACTCCCAGCTGTCCATGGAGGCTCAGGTGGCAGCTGTGAGCCGGGCGGCGCTGTATCAACTCCATCTGATACGGCAGCTGTGCCCCTACCTTCCTAATCACCTGCTCCCATCAGTGGTTCATGCCTTGGTCTCCTCTCGCCTAGACTACTGTAATGTGCTCTACATGGGGTTACCCTTGAAGACGGTTCGGAAGCTTCAGCTGGTACAGAACGCGGAGGCTCGCCTGATTAAGGGCAGCCACCGGCGTGATCACATCACGCCAGTGCTTAATGAGTTGCACTGGCTACCAGTTGCTTGCCGAGCCGAATTCAAGGTGTTGGTTTTGACCTTTAAAACCCTACACGGCTCTGGCCCAGTTTATCTCAAGGAGCGCCTCCGGCAAAATCAAGTAGGCCGCTCAACAAGGTCTGCCACGGACGGCCTTCTCCTTATCCCATCAGCCAGAGCAGCCAGGCTGGTGGGGACTAGGAAGAGGGCCTTCTCTGTGGCGGCCCCCACATTATGGAACTCCCTCCCTAGTGACCTTCGCCATGCTTCTCCGTGATGAGCTTCCGCCATGCATTAAAAACATGGCTGTTCAGGCGGGAATATGGGGTGGGTTAGGTTTTTAAAGAATTTTTTATATTGTTTTAATTATTATATTTTATTGTATTGTTTTATTGTATTTTAATTGTACATCGCCCAGGGTGGCCGGGTGGCCGGCCAGATGGGCGATTAATAATATAAGAAATAAATAAATAAATAAATATCTGATCCATTAGGTATATTTTTTAAACTAAGGTTGTGACCTGAGCACTCTAATTTTGAGTCTGCGACTATGTGTTACCTCAGCAAACATCTGCCTCAATTATTTGTCTTCTGGATATGAGACAGAAATAAAACCAGTTGATGGGGGAAAGTCTATGGGAAGGGATTGCAGGGGAAATATAGCAAACAGGAAGGGTTAAGCAAATTCTCCCTTATAAATGCTCCCTTCCACCCACACACCTCTCCACCATTATCAAGCAAACATGGATTTGGGAACCCCGTGTCTTCTAGAATTATATGTTGTGGCTGTGGGACTGGGAGATTTATAATCTAATCTGTGTGCTATCAACTGCCTGGGCTTCCACACACAGGTTTTAGCAGATCTCACCCCCTGCGCAGCATGAAGCGTGCAGTTCCAGCCAGGCCTCGTTATGACACTTGCTTCCAGCTTCCCCATTGCAGATTAATCCATGGAATCAGGAAACACTTGGAACACCACAGGTTCTAATTCTACCTGTTTATTTACTTATCAAGTAAAGCAAGTTCTACAGAGTATACATTTCCTAGTTACAGTCCACGTGCAGAGTATAAATGCATAGCAAGCATTAAGTCCAGTGGAGTAAGTTGAGCTTTACTCCACCTCAGCAAAGATGTTACATTGTTGCAGGAACAAAGGAAAAGAACAAGATGGAGAAGAACAAATCCTTCCCCTTAAAATGGCTTCTGCCTGAACAAGTCAGTACATTATCAGAACAACGAACCATGTGACTAGCTCATTTCATTCCCACAGATCTGGTTCTCAGGCATCCGAGAATAGACCCTGTCTGTCGTGTAGACATAACAGACCAGTTCAGAGAGCCGGGCTGTCCTTTCCATGTGTAAACAAATGTGCTGCATTTTGTAAGTGATAGATATCACAACATTATAAACAAATGGTAGTGAGGGGAGAAGGAGGGGGAGGAGGGGGAGGAGAAGAAGATCTATGAGCAAATTCAGCTTACTGGTTTCTTCTTCAGCAAACTTCTCACTTGAATGATCAACACTATGGAGTGGGGTGGGGGCATATATTTTTTTTTGTCCTAATGGAACCTTCCAGGGAACTGCATGCCAGAGGTGGGTAGGGTTCCTGCAAAAAGTGGGCAGGTGTTGGCCATCCTACACACAACTCTCTCAGTTCACACACCACACACACATTCATATACATCCACACATAATACACATACTTTCACTCACACACACACACACACACACACACACACACATTGTGACCCCCAATCACCCTCTATAATTGCAACATGGAGGGTGATTGGGGGTCACAACCCACAGAAAGGGGAAAGTTACCTCTTCACTCCCCAGCCACAACTCCCCATAAATTGCAGCTAGCCTTCAGGAAAGTCTTCCACTGAAGCTAATGGAAAGCGTGATTGTTGCAGGAGGGGTGACGATGGGAAGTTGCTTGGTGGAGAGACTCCCCAGGCCACACATGGCCCATGGGCAGAGGTTTCTCACCCATTACTTATAGCTTACTGTCGAAATGATGACTCAAGAAACATTCTTGGTATCCCAGCAGAAGCTTGATATACTTCATGTTTATACTGCCTGCTTGAGATTGCAAAAACGGGCTGGGGATTGTCATGTGTTGTTATGTGCCACAGTAAATATAGGCCTAAGAATATAAGATAAGCCTTCCCAGATCAGACCAAAGGACTATCCAGCCCAGTATCCAACTTCCTACAGTGGACAGCCAGATGCCTATGGGAAGCCCAGAAGCAGGGTTTGAGGACACTGTCCTGCTTCCAAGCCTACCAACATTTTTATTTTATTTTATTTAAATATTTCTAACCCACCCTGTGCCAATTGATCACAGGGCAGAGTACAATAATAAAAAACAATTTAACACAAACCCAATCCATTATAATCATCAACAATCCAAGCAAACAAATCAAGACCAGGATACAGTCAATAAGACCCAAAAGCTAAATAGCCAGGCGTTAACTTGGTGCTGAAATGAGGCCAACATCAGCACTGGCCAGGCCTCCAAGGGGAGGGCACTCTATAATCGAGCACCACAGCTGAGAAGGCCACCCCCCATGTCCCCACATAAAGTATAACTCCCAACACAGGGGAGAGCCCCCTTGGCAGATTTCAATATCCACACAAGTGTACACAAGGGAAAGGCACTTCCTCAAATATCAAGGTTCCAAACCCTTGAAGTTTTTAAATGTCCAACCAGACGTGTTTATTTAGTCCATAGAGCTTTCTAATATTAGTACATAAAAACAGTTATTGGAGCAAAACAGTAAAATAAGGATAAGTTAAGGTATATTAAATAAATAGAACAGGATATATAATACAGCTAAGCATAAAAAGATTAATTAAAAACAAAACACACATCATACATAATATAAAATGAGCAACCAACTTTATATTATAAACAGTGCCCATATCATTAACTGTTACTGTCAGCCAATATAATTAATTCTGATCTCATCGTAATAGCCACAGCCAAATATCTGGCTGTTTGTTCTGTTTCTGCCTTATTTCTGCTGACCAACAGATATGAAACATAAAAAACAAATGCCCTTCCATGCAGCAAAATAACATAAGTAACAATAAGCAAAACAAAAAATAAGCAAGATGTTTTATAAATATCTTTATTAAAAAACAACATCACTAACACCCTGAACTCAGACTGGATCCATACTGGCAACCATTGCAGTTCCTTCAAAACTGGTGTTATATGATGTTCCTGACAGCAACTTAGCTGCAGCTTCTGTGTCGTACTCAAGGGCAGCCCCACATAGAGTGCATTGCAGTAATCTAAACAGGAAGTAAGCAGTGCATGAACTACTGTGGCCAGTTTATCCCTTTCCAGGAACAGCTGTAGCTACATGAAGGATCCAGGGAGCCTTGATGGCTAATAGCTGTTCTCCATGAATTTGTCTAAACACAATCTATCAGAACTAATGGCCATCATCACTCCTTGTGTCTGAGAATCTCGTATATTAATTACGTGTTGCGTGAAGATGTACTTTCTCTGTTCTGTACTGAACCTCCTGCCAATCAATTTCATTGGATGATTTCTGATCTCTAATGGTATAAGAGTGGGTCGGGGAGAAATCTTTATCCACTTTTTTCAACACCATGCATACTTTTACAAACCTCTATCAGGTCCTCCCTAAATCATCTTTTTCTAAACTAAAAACCCTCAGATGCTTAAGCCTTATGTTTGACTTGGTGGATCACACGTTGTACAGGCCTGATTTTCAGGGACTTTGGTAACTTCCTTTGTTCTTCTTTTTCAGGCAGATTTACTCTCCATGCTTAGATATACTTTTTTTATTCCCCATCTTCTTCCACACTCTGTGATATGTAATATTCACACAGTAAGTGTGAAAAACTGCCTTGCGATACAAAGTGTACAATATTAGGTAGTAGCTTGGAGACATTAATATGTGCTTTATAATACTAGGCATGTCTCCACAATTAAAGTATAAAAGTTTCATAGGGCAGGAACCTGGAACAATGATCTAAATGTAGGTTTTAAAGTATTCTTGAAAAGATCAGAGGGTTCATCAGCATATTTAGGACTCTGTGGGGGCTTTCAAATTACAGCTTAACTTTTACAGGAAGAGAACAGTTGCTGCGACGTAGTGAGAAGCCTTTAAATTAAAAGAGTGTATGACATTCTTCTTCTTGGGTAGATCATAGGATCATAGAGTTGGAAAGGGCCTACAAGGCCATCGAGTCAAACCCCCGGCTCAATGCAGGAAACTAGAGGAGGGGTCTCCCATCCAAGTAATAACCAGGCCTGACCCTGCTTAGCTTTCCACACTCAGACAAGCTGAGCCAGCGTGATGCAGGAATGGGGCTTGTTCATTCTTTGAGAATATTTAGTCATCTACATAATCCTCTCATTTCATGTTTTCATGCTGTTGACATCGAATGCCAAAAGAAGTAGAACTACAAGTGATAAATGTGTTGTTAATTATAATTAATAACAGAATTAGTTACTTTGTGACATCTGTATCTCTTTTCAACTAAACGGTGCTCAACACGGCTAATAACAACAGTAAAATGCAAAGTAATACAAAGTAAAATTAAAACATAAAAACAGGTGGATATAACATCATATAAAAGAAATAAAAAAACAGCCAGTTAACAAATTGTACATTTACAGTGGCAATAAAGGGACTATTTTTGTTCTTATACTTACCAGGCTAGCCATCTCCTTCACATGGTGGAAGATCAAGCATGTGCCCTTCTCTGCCGCCGGGCGCATAACTCATGAAAATGAGCTGAAGGGCACAGGAATTGGTTCAACTGCCAAAGCTAAGTGAGTCTGGACCTAAGCAGTCCCCACCTGGGAACCATATATAAGATGCTCTGTGCTCCTTGGAAGCGGTGGTACGGCCATATTCGCTCTGCATCGGTGTGCCCACTCTGTGTATTATTATTTTTTTAATTCAACATTTTTAAAAGAAAGGGAATAATGTTGTGTTGACTGCTGCTGATGTGGCGGCACTGTCGTTTAGCAGCCCTCTGAGCTGTGGGACCAGTGCTTGGAAGAGGAGTAATATAAAATAACATGTGGCTCAAGTATTTCATGTGGAGGCCCAAGTGCACAGATTGTCAATTTGAGTTTTTCTGTCCTCTTAAATAGTATAAATGAATATTTCCTGTATTGGAAGGAAATTAGACTGTGTGACCTTTGGGGTCACTTCCAACTTTATGATTCGATGAAGGGTAACTTAGAGCTTACACTGGCAGTTATAAACAATTATGAAATGTGTGTTAGCAAATATGGTCCCTTGTATGCCCTGAAGGCATGCAAGGGGGAGGGGAGTTATTTATTTTATATCTTGCCAGCATTCCAAGACACTCAAGGCAGCACGCATGGTTCTCTCCCTCCCATTTTTTTCCTGCCAACATGTCTGCAAAGTAGGTTAGGCTGAGAGGTTGTAACTGCTCAAGGTCACCCAGTGAATTTCACAGCTGAGTGGGGACTTGAATCCAGATCTCCACAATCCTAGTGAGGAACTCTTAACTGCTACACCACACTGATCCTCTTTGTGGAGGAAATGCCTAAATCTGGCAAAAGACATCTGGATGGGAGATGCAGAGTGCCGTAGCTCCTATCCCAGTCCTAAGCCCCTCAGGCTAGAGACTTCGGACCACGCACATAGGTTCCCACTGCCTAGCTGCTCCGCCTTTGAACACCCTGCTGGCTGAACCCAACTGGCTATCAGGGTACAAGTTGCAACCCCTCCCCCCAAAAGCATATGTATCTTATGCCTTCAGGGCATACAAGGGACCATATTTGCTAACACAAATTTCCTTATCCCTCATTCCTTGTGTATGTCATGTCTTAAATGTAGATTGTAAGCCTCACAGGGACTGTCATGCGACTTATCTTCCTATGCCACTCTGGGAGACTTAATGACTAAAGAGTAGAGTATAAATGCAGTAAATAAATTGTTGTTGTTGTTGAAAGTTATGACCTGCTTTTCATTATACAATGATCCCAAGATGGAGTACATCCAATAAAACACAATAAATCTACGGGGCGGGGGAAGGTACCTCATGATTTCAAATTTATCAGAATCAGTGCTGTACCTTGGTGATTTTGGAACCAGGATGTAACGGTCTTGCAGCAGGGGGCAACTAATGATGCCGATGTGAAATACTTCAGTGGTGCAGCACACAATAACACACCTCTTCTGCCTGCACCCTGCCATTCCATGCGTTACAACTGCTTCTACATTCCTGAAGCAAAAACAAAAAAAACCTGTTTGCCAACTCTGATTTAAAGAGGAGGAGGAGGAGGAGGAGGAGGAGGAGGAGGAGGAGGAAGTACATGTCCAATTCTGCATTTTAAACTCACTGAAATCATAGTGCCATAGTGCCATTGTGATTGTAGGAGTGAAACAGAGTGTGCTGCTGCTTCTCTGAGGCCGAATGCGTTAATTGTGTTGCATTGTAGAACAGGAGAATATATATATATTAAGTTAAAATAAGAAAATAAGCATCTGTAATAATATACACGCTCATCTGGCCAGTCCCCCAATGAGGATCAACATGTTTTAAAAGAAGAAGAAAGGACGCTGCAGTGAGCGGGGTCAGCCTCCATGGGCTGATGCAGGGCCTGTTTGCTGCTGCCTTCATCACCTGCCGTTCTCTGGGTGCTCACTTGGGAGGTCCCTGGGCTGCAGAGACCTGGACTTTGGCTCCTAGGTCCAGGCCAAGCTCCACCATTGTTCAAAACTGCATCACTATAAACTGTGTGGTAGCATTTTTGAAATGTACAATTATTCCCCTGATCCATAGTCTACATCTGTTGACTTCTCTGTCCAACAGTGAGGGAAATAAATGCATTCCAAAATGGGAGAACATGGATCAAATGTGTAGCTTGATAGCATTGTTCATCTGTTTCTCATTTGACAATTTCAGATATATTCCCCCTTCTGGGGAAGTCATCGCTGCATTTTTCAAGCCACACACATGATATACAAAGGCTGTGATTTTTATGGCAGGCCTTTTATAAAGCTCATTAGTTTTCAAACATTCGGAGAGTAACTCCGCTAGCGCTAGCGGCTTGCTGTGCTGGAGGTGACGTGAAACTCAAAGCCTGCCTTCCAGTGGTGGTCTGCCGCCGAAAGCCTTGCCAATTAAATAAAATAATACTTATTCATTTCAATAAGATGGGAATTTTATTAGGCTGTTCAGTTAGGAGTGATAATATTAAATACTTTATTGCCAGAATTACGGCCACGTGCCGAAGCACGGCTTGCTGAAACGTTGCTTAAATTGTTAATTAGAATAGTTAATTTTGTTATTAAATGAGGACAGCATAAGAGGGCTTCTGAGCCGAGATACAGTCCAGGCACAAGGAAAGGAGCTCGCTACAGTTGTGTTCTTCAAAGGAGCAACATTCAGGAACGTTGCTGAAGGATTCTAGCTCTGAGAGCCATGTGATCGGACTTGTTTACAGATACCTACGGAAAAAACTTAGATGGCTTTTAAGGGGACTAGACAAATTCATGCTGGACAAGGCCAGCCCCCCCCCCCAGTTACTAGACTGCAAAAACAAAAATTACTCACCTGCTTTTTATTCATACGAGTGGCCTGTTATGTTTCTCCTTCACCAGTCTGCTGTGTTTCCAGGACCGGTGCAAGGCAGTTTGGTGCCCTAGGCAAGATCAGATATTTAGTGCCCCCCCCCTTGTTAATCACCCATCTGGCCGGTCACCCAGCCAGATTTATGCACATGACTGCCCCGCCCACCCAAAAGGGTCAATTATTATTTATTTATACACAGAAAGGAGTGGGCTGGTGAGAGGAGCTCAACCCCCTCTACCCTCTGTGCTCCCTCGCTTCATGTAGGGGGGCGTGGCTCATGAGTAGAGCCCCCGCTTTGCATGCAGAAGGTCCCAGGTTCAGTGCCCCCCCCCGCATCTCCAGCAGGGCTCGGAAGGGATCCTGCCTGAAAGCCTGGAGAGCCGCTGCTGCCTGTCCACGTCGACAATGCTGGGCTAGATGGACGGGGGTGTGTGTCTTTAAGACAGAACATTTGCTAACTGCCCAATTAATGTCAAAGTCTTTAAGCCTTGCCCCGTTTTTTGCGCTGCCGCTTTAGCTGATCCCCCCCCCCCCCGCGTGCGCATTTCTGCATAAGGGCTGCACCGGATTTGAACGGGCTGCTCGCCTTTTCCTCCTGCTGCCGCTGGCCGGGCGCCTTGAGCAGCCGCACCAGCAACACATCCGCAAAGAGCAGCGAGCAGGGGCGCTCCCCCCGCCGAATGTCCCCGGCAGAGCCCGGCGAGGGCACCGCTTCTTGCAGCGCTCCGGCCCGAAGGCCTCCGCCTGATCGCAGCCAAGAGGTGCCCCGCTGCAGCAGCGCTGCTATGCCCATAATCCGGCTGGGAAAGCGGAGGCAGGCAGCCGGCCAAGGGGGCAGCCCGCATGCCTGCGAGACTTTGCAGGCACGCCACCGCCCTCTCCCAGGCATGCATGTCTCCTCGGAAGTCAGTACTGGCGCCGAAGGACTGCGCTCCCCAGAGGCTGCACCTCGCTTCCCTAGACTTTGCACCTGGACTGTGCGGCTGCGTTCACAATTGAGTTCTTGTGTGGGAGGCGACCTGGGTCGATGTCGACTTCGTGCGCGCGTGCGCGCGCGTGTACCAAACTGGCACCCCCTTTAGCCCTGTGCCCTAGGCAGCTGCCTAGCTGGCCTAATGGTAGCACCGGCCCTGTGTGTTTCTGCCTCCGTGGCCAGTGTGGAAGCTGGGTGGACTGGAGAAGCCGAGAAACCAAGCAAGCACGCTGTTTCTCCTTCGCCAGCCTTCTTGGCTTCCGTACTGGCTGTGGAGAATGTGAAGCCCTTTCCTCCATGCCAGTATAGAAACCAAGCAGGCTGGCTGAGGAGGGACAGATCACTTGCTCGCCCGTAGGAATTCTATGCAGTCATTCCTGGTCACCAATGGCAGCCAGGTGTCTGGTTAAATCATGCAAGTCTGGGATAAGGCTATCAATGCCTATTAGTCATAATGGCAATATGCTACCTCCAGGGTCAGAGGTAGTATGCTTCCAAAAACATAAGTTGCTGCGGAACAACAGTGGGAGAGGGCTATTGCCTCACATCCTGCATTTGGCCACTGCGGGAAACAGGATGCTGGACTAAATAGGCCCACAGGGCCCTTATTTACCTGTTGGATGTAGTGCCTGGATGAAGTACTGGTTAGATGTCAGCTGTGTGTGTGTGGGGGGGGTGTCTGTAGGCCCCCTTACTGTTTTTTAGCATACTACTCTCCTCTCCCCCTGCACCAGAACCCCTGTTGATGGTGACAGGCCATTTTGACCTGTATACAGGGAGACAGCAGCAACAGCACAAACATAAGAACAAGAAGAGCCATGCTGGATCACACCAAGGATACATCTAGTCCAGCATTCTGTTCACATAGTGGCCATCCAACTGCCCACTAGGATCCCACAAGCAGGACATGAGTGCAACAGCATCCTTCTGCCCATGTTTCCCGGGGACTAGTGTACATAGGCATACTGCCTCTGATACTGGAGGTAGCATATAGCCAATCAGGACTAGTAGCCATTGCTAGCCTGATCTTCCATGAATTTGTCCAATCCACTTTTAAAGCCATCCAGATTGGTGGCCATCACTACATCTTGTGGAAGTGAATTCCATAGTTTAACTATGTGCTGTGTGAAGAAGTACTTCCGTTTATCTGTCCTAACTCTCCCACCAATCAGCTTCATGTGATGACCCAGGGTACTAGTATTATGAGAGAGGGAGAAAAATGTCTCCCTGCCCACTTTCTCCACACCATGCATAATTTTGTACACCTCTATCATGTCTCCCCTTACTCGCCTTTTTTCTAAGCTAAACAATCCCAGCTGCTGTCTTCCAAATAAGTTGTCTTCCTTGTTACCTCCAAGCTTATACGGAGTATTAGCTACAAGTGTCCTTACTTTTAAGGATGCTTGTAGCTTCTACTCCTGAGCACAAGAGTCTGAAACTCAGTTGCTGCTAAAGTGCACACACACACTAACTTGGGAATAATTAGCATCTAATGGCTAGCAACAAACACTACATTAATGATGTCTGGTTTTATATGTGGCACCATCTTCTTTCTGAGGCCTTGTGAAAAGTAGGAGGCAGTACCTCACACAAGAATCTTAGTTCAGGACTTTACACATTTGAGCACCGCGCAGTTCAACACAGGGAATGTATCTCAGCACACTGGATGCAATTACATACCAGTCAAGGGAGGGGCATTAACATTCCTATACACATAGATCATGGAAGTGAATAGCTATCCTGCAGAAAACTACTTGCAAAGCAAAAAGCTCCAGAAAGGAAGAGAACTGTGAGGAGTCACCATAATTATGGAACTTCCTTCTTGGCCAAAGTCTGAGCATCTTTCAGAAACAACATAAGACCCTCGCAAAAACTAATAATGGATTGGCACTTGGTTGCTGAGGGTATTAAAAACAAAAATGAAAAAAAACCCACCAAGTCATATGACCACCCCCTAAGGCTTAGAGCTTTTGTTCACAAGTCTGTGAATCTGCTGTATCTATTTTCAGTTTTGTCACAGAACTGAGATCCGAGCTCTGCACAAAGAGCTTTGTGTTTCCTGCTTTTCCACCACCTTTAGGTGATGCTGTGCTATAGCAGAACACACGTAGGAACATACATTTTCTACATGAAGCATTTATTGTGCATTTGCTATTCCCTACTCATGGTTATTTATCAGTTTTTTAGACAATGTCATGATCTTCCAGTTTCACTTCTGTTTTTTAAGAGCACTTTCAGCAAGTTTTCTTATAGCGTGGAAAATGCATTATTATTTGTAAAGGCGAAAGAAAATGCTTTCTCCACTTGCATAATTCTGCTATGCACAATTGTGCTACAGCGCCACGTAGAGGTTATGTAGTGGAAAAGCAAGAAAGGAAATGCTCTTTGCGTAGTGCTCAGATCTCAGTTCTGCCACGAAACCAAAAGCAGATACAGTGGATTCACAGCCTCGTGTAGGAAAGCTGTGAGTGTTAAGGCAGGATACAAAGCACAATCAATAAGAAATAACTTAAGATTGTTTATGAAGCAATCATACAAATAGACTTGCACTGAAAAGAGAAATACAAACCAGGGTAATGAATCTAAATATGTACCTATCTTGGCAACAGGCTGTTGCCTCTGATAAACAGTAAGAAAGATGCCACAAAAGGGGGCAATGCAACAATAACAGAACACATGCACGGTATAAATGTGTCAAGACAGAGTGAACTATATCACGCAGATAATAATAAAGTCCAGTAGTAATGACCCCAGATGTCCTATTGAAGGGTATAAAGCATTCATCTAAGTGCAATGAAATGCTAGTCAAATATACCATCATGTTTAAAGAGAATTATATTATCTCTTTTACCCTGGATTGTACCCTGGATTTTGTACCCTGGATTTTGTATACCCTGGATATTGTACCCTGGATTTTAGGAAAGCCAATTTTAACAAACTCAGAACAATGATAAGTAAGATCCCATGGCAAGCGACTCTAATGAGAAAAGGAGCCCAGGATGGGTGGGAGTTTTTTAAAAAAGAAATTTTAAAGGCACAATTGCAAACAATTCCCACAAGGAAAAAAGGCAGAGGGCAACAGAAGAAGCCAATGTGGCTTCATAATAAACTCAAAGATGACCTGAAAACAAAAAAGGACACGTATAGGAAGTGGAAGGAAGGACAGGCTACAAGGGAAGACTACAGGCAGGTAGCACAGAACTGCAGGAATAGTGTCAGGAAGGCTAAAGCTGAGAATGAGCTAAGGTTAGCGAGGGATGCTAAAAACAACAAGAAAGCTTTCTTCAGATACATGCACAGTAAAAGACAGAGGAAAGAAATGGTGGTTCAACTACGCAATGAGGATGGCAAATTGATAACAGAAGACAAAGAAAAGGCAGAAGTGTTCAATTCCTACTTCGGCTCGGTCTTCTCCCAAAAGAGGGTCTATGACCCCCCTGGCAAACCTGAAGTGCAGACTGAAGGGGCAGGATTGCAGCTTGAGATTGATAGGCAAATGGTCAAGGAGCACCTGATTACTCTGAACGAGTTTAAATCTCCAGGGCCTGATGAGCTGCATCCTAGAGTAATAAAGGAACTGGCAGAAGAACTCTCAGAACCACTGTCTATTATCTTTGAGAAATCATGGAGGACAGGTGAAGTGCCAGATGACTGGAGGAGGGCAAATGTTGTTCCCATCTTCAAAAAGGGCAAGAAGGAAGAACCTGGGAACTATAGGCCAGTCAGTCTGACATCAATCCCTGGGAAAATTTTTGAGCAGATTATAAAGAAGTCAGTCTGCAAGCACCTAGAAAACAATGCAGTGATTACTAGAAGCCAGCATGGATTTGTCAAGAACAAATCCTGCCAGACTAACCTGATCTCATTTTTTGATCGGGTAACCTCCCTTGTGGACTGTGGGAATGCTGTGGACATAATATATCTGGACTTCAGCAAAGCTTTCGACAAAGTGCCTCATGATATCCTGATTAGTAAGCTAGCAAAGAGTGGGCTAGATGGAACAACTATCAGGTGGATCCACAATTGGCTACAGAATCGAAGAGTGCTTATCAATGGTTCCTTCTCAAACTGGGGAGAGGTAACAAGCGGGGTACCACAGGGCTCGGTCCTGGGCCCGGTGCTCTTCAACATTTTTATTAATGACTTGGATCAGGAGGTACAGGGAATGCTTATCAAATTTGCAGATGACACAAAGTTGGGTGGAACAGCTAATACTCTGGAAGACAGAAACAAAATTCAAAGTGATCTCGATAGGCTGGAGCGCTGGGCCGAAAACAACAGAATGAAATTTAACAGGGATAAATGCCAAGTGCTGCACCTAGGGAGAGGAAACCAAATGCAGAGTTACAGAATGGGGGACACTTGGCACAACAATACTACAAGTGAGAAGGATCTTGGAATTGTGGTAGATCACAAACTGAATATGAGCCAGCAATGCGATGTGGCTGCAAAGAAGGCAAATGCTATTTTGGGCTGCATTAATAGAAGTATAGCTTCCAAATCGCGGGAAGTGATAATTCCCCTTTACTCGGCACTGGTTAGGCCTCTTCTTGAATACTGCGTCCAGTTCTGGGCACCACACTTTATGTAGACAAACTGGAGAGGGTTCAGAGGAGGGCAACAAGGATGATAAAGGGACTGGAAACAGGGCCCTATGAGGAGAGACTGAAAGAACTGGGCATGTTTAGCCTTCAGAAGAGGAGACTGAGGGGAGATATGATCGCACTCTTTCAGTACTTGAAGGGATGTCACACAGAGGAGGGCCAGGATCTCTTCTCGATCATCCCAGTTTGCAGGACACGTAATAGTGGGCTCAAGTTACAGGAACCTAGATTCCACCTAAACATCAGGAAAAATTTCCTGACTGTCAGAGCAATAAGACAATGGAATCAACTACCTGGGGAGGTGGTGGGCTCTCCCAGTCTGGAGGCATTCAAGGTGCAGCTGGACAATCATCTGTCAGGGATGCTTTGACCTGAATTCCTGCGTTGAGCAGGGGGTTGGACTCGATGGCCTTGTGGGCCCCTTCCAACTCTACTTTTCTATGATTCTATTATCTTCTAAACATATCTAGGAAAGTTTCTATTGTACTGTTCAGTGGGGCTTTGGATTTACCCTTTATGTAGCCTGTAATTTTCCTCCCATTTTCTAGATCCCTGCCATGTAACCATGTGATCGTGCTATTCTTCTTTCCACAGAGTTTAAAAATACAAGTTTACAGCAGGGCTACCCTATGGGTTCTACAAAAATTCCGTGGACTTTCTAGATAGATGCTGCACATTTCAGATAAAATCTTATCTGAAAAGGTCTGGCTATGGTTCAAAGCTGTGTGTTGTTGCCCTTTCCGCACTCCCTCCCAACATCTTAAATTAGATGTGAATAAAACAACTAGACTTGTGTTTTTTGATGCACTGCCACCAATGGCAAATAGGGATGCTTTTAACAATGAGTTAAAAGGGAGCCTCTCTCCATAAGAATTCCCAACACAGAGGAGAGGGGGGGGGGGAGAGATGACAGACACATACAAGCTTGTTTATCTAGAGTGACCCCTATGGTTTACTACCTGGGGTTGTGTTCTTAAAAATACCCAAATCCAAACAGTGTCATAATCACAAGGTTGGAGGAACGCAGCTTGAAAAGATTGGGAAAATTGTTCTTTAACGTCGGCCACCCCTGAAATTGTATGTTGTAAGTGAAAAGTGTTCTTTTTCTAACCAGAATTGTCATGTACAACACAAGTAAACAAGTTTCCATTTCAGCCTCTAGGCCAGCCTTACCCTAAAGTTAATTGGTAGGCCTGTCCTTGCTAGCAATGTTCACTTTTTAAAACAACAACAAACAACAACAACAACAATTAGCATTTTATATCCTGTACTCCTTTTTCAAAGCCTTGTGTGAGGTACACAAAGACAATTTAAAACTGATTTTTTTAAAATATCAGTTTCAGTGGAGCAAATGTGCAGTTGTCTAATGACATTGGCATTCCTAAACCATACAGATGTTTGGCAAAAATAGGTACTGCAGTGTTATTTACACTAAATGCAAAACAGGCTACATGTTTTCTTATTATGGAACAGAATTCAGTGTGTATTTTAGCCCTGCTGTACAAAGCCAAAATTGGCCATAAGTGTCTTCCCAAATGAGACTTTTATCATGCCATGCCATCTCCTGCCTCATTTATGGGATTTTACTGGGGTAGGACCGTCCAGAATTCATCACCATCCATTTCTAATCCTTCTCTGTTTTCCCACTATTTCTTCCATCTTTTTTTCTTACTTCTGAAAATCCGTTAAGCAGAAAAAGATGGAACAGCTGTGCAATGCTTTGCAACTGGTAATGCTAGGATCCCTACATTTGGAAGCACTTAAAAATGTTTAAGGATACAGGAAGAAGTGGCCTTAATTGCAGAGATTATCAAGAATGGTTTCCACCTACAAATAATTTCAATTTTAATATGGCTGCAAGTCACAAAACACAGATCCCTTCCTACCCATTTAGCAATGTCTTGATAGTTTACACCACTTCTCTCTCTCTTACCTGCACCCTTGACTCTCGTCTCTCTCTCTTCTGCCCTAAAAGCCCCACTCCCTTCACTAAGGGCTCAATCCTATGCATGTCGAGACAGAAAAAAGTCCTACAACTCCCAGCATTCCTCCCAGTCTAAACATGCATAGGATTGCACCCTAAATCTCCCTTTATCTCCCTAAATCTCACCCTGGTGCAGAGTGAGATTACATTGTAGAGCCAGACACACACCATACTAACTTTATAGACAATTATATATATATATATATATATATATATATAGTCTATAACTTTATAAACATCAGAGACAATTTTAGGCATTCTAACAATGAAGATTTTGGGTGCAAACTCGGAGGATTAATACGCATCCTACGCAGGGCGGGAGGAGTGCAGAGGCGAAGGTCACCAACATGCCCCTCCCGCCCTGCAGCTCAGCGAGACGGCCAGTTTTGGCCATCTAGCTGATGCACTTCGGACAGGGAGGGAAGGAGACTGAGGCACCACCAGAATACCTCATATCTTAGTGACACCTGTCTCCTCCCCTCCCTGTTCCCCGGACCACCCCCTGAACCCCATCTCCAACATCACTCTTGTAGTGCTCCATGGTGGTGAACCTATTTTGGGGACAGAGTACAGCACCACGGAGAGCTCCTATAAAGCTCCAAATAAACGCTGCAGTGGATAAGGAGCCCCACTGACACAGGCGTCACCAGCCTCCCCTGGGTCTCCTCCCTCACTAACTGTCATGGCAGGCCTGCATAACTTGTGGCCCATGAAGCCGAACCGTAAACATATGTTATGACCTGCCAAGTTCTTGACATGCCCCCCAGCCCCATTTTTTCCAATCCCAGGCAGGGACAGCAAAAGCAGATTTATTGAGCTACTGGTGGGCAAGCAGACGTGGTTAGTGGGTTGCCTCAGGCTCAGGAGGCCGCACGTTGTGGAGGCCTCTGTTATAGATGTTTGCTGTTCCAAATACTTTGGGAGAGTTTTGAAAGACAGTGCTACCTCATTGCAGAGAGGTCTATCACTGTAATAGAATTTACTATGGTACATCTAGTAGCACGGTGTAAGCATTGCCATGAATAATTGAATATCATCAAAAATTAAAGCTCAACTATAATTGTTGGAGAAGTATACAAAGCCCATTTTGTACTGCAGTCTCTTCACTTTTTAAATATTCCGTATCTATTATCTTGTGTAATTCAGAGTTTTGAATGGCGTACTCACTCAGACCTCAAGTGACTGAGGACCATGAATGACCCAAAAGAAGACAAGACTTGCTCATAAAACAACACCCATTTCTCCTGCTGCCTCAGGCAATTAAAAGTACAGGAGAACTGTCCAGCATCTTTCAGGCTCTGGGGCATAGTTTGCAACTTCTAGAGGCAATGTTAGGCAGCTGCCCTCTAGGGCTGGAGCCCCGAATCTTTCATTTGGGTCCCCGAATCTCTGGGAGGCCCTCTGGCTGCCCCACCACCCTACTACCCATGGGCACTTGCTGAAATAAAGGTACAGGGGCCCTGGTGATCTCCATTGCATCTGATCCCTCTGGATCAGCTGGCTTTATGTTCACATGAACTTCAACACCTGCTGCCCCCCACCCAAATCTTTCTGCCTGAGGCTTTTTTCTGAAATCAAATGCCCTCCTCTCCCCTGTCCACACATCCCTTTTTACAGGCATGGGTGCTGTTACGAGAGAGTCTTTTACACACACACACACACACACACACACACACTATGCCACAGTGTGGCATAGTGGTGAGAGTGTTGGACGGACTCGGGAGATCCAGGTTCTAGTCCCCGCTCGGCCATGAAACTCACTGGGTGACTTTGGGCCAGTCACTGACTCTCAGCCTAACCTACCTCACAGGGTTGTTGTGAGGATAAAATGGAGAGGAGGAGGACAATTATGTAAGCCACCTTGGGTTCCTTGAAGGAAAAAAAAGGTGGGGTATAAATGGAATAAATAAATAAATAATAAATACACACACACACACACACACACACACACATTTTAGGGCATATGTAAAATTAGCATATGCAATTTTTTGTTGTTGTTGTTTGTTTTGGGCCTGTGGGCCTGAGCCCCAATTAGGGGTGGGCGACCTGCCCGGCACTCGACTCGCGGTTCGCAAGCCAAGCGCGAGCCCCATCTGAGGGGCTTGCCAGACTTCCAGGTCCCCGGCTCTATGTCGTTTACGTTGAAAATAGCTTAAAATATGTTAAAAACGGCTGCAATTTGTGCAAATTAGACCACGATTTGAGCAAATTGCAGCTGTTTTTAACGTATCTTATGCCATTTTCTATGTAAACAACGTAGTGCCAGAAACTGGAAGCCGCTTCCCTGGCTCCGCTCGTGAGAACGCAAGTCGAGCCAGGGAAAAGGTAGTGCGAGCAGAGATCAGGGGGACTTCTTCCCTCGAATCGAGCTCCGCGCACATCCCTACCCTACCCCAGATCTTTTCGGTACCTAGCACTGCTCCTGGCAACTTCCATGAAACTCTGGGGAGTAACTAGTGATGCAGTAGAGCCAGGGCTCGTAGTAGGGTTGAAGCACCAAGACTTTCTGATTAGCAGGGATAATGATGTTATCTGCCACCATCCTCAGACTTCCCCGTTGCCCCTGAGCTTAGCTGCAATCCTCACAGTAGCTAGGGGGAAATTAATTTTCTCAGCAACAATATATTATTGTGAGCTATCCCTGTTGTAATGTAAAATATTTTCTGGTATCTCAGTCTTGAATGGGCAATTAAGATTCATTTCCTTTACAAAAGACTTGCTCATGATGAGATGAAAACTGCTAGAACTAGTTTGTTAACTTTGAGACAAAATATTTCTCCCTGGTGCTGGGAAAGTTTGTTTGTTTGTTTGTTTGTTTTATACCCCACCTTTTTACCTTCAAGGAACCCAAGGTGGCTTACATAATCCTCCTCCTCCTCTCCATTTTATCCTCACAGCAACCCTGTGAGGTAGGTTAGGCTGAGAGTCAGTGACTGGCCCAAAGTCACCCAGTGAGTTTCATGGCTGAGCAGGGACTAGAACCCAGATCTCCCAAGTCCCAGTCCAACACTCTCACCACTACACCACACTGATTCTCAAGTTAACTCCTGGAAAATCTTGAGCTCATGGTGTTATGCTGTTTGGGGACATGTTGTATTCCTCTATTTCCATTTCTTGTGCAATCTCAAGTCCCTCCAGCCAAAATCCAACATACTAACCAGCACACTGCCCTTTGCCAGCTCACTATTCTATGGCTGTCAGCTCATCCCAATAAATTGTATATTATGCAATGTACTGCTGCCTTTTGTTGTGTGTGCATTGGGGGGGTGCAGGCATGCAGACACACACATCCAGAACATTCATTCAAGGATTTTCAGAAATAAAGTGATAGATGAGCGTAGTTCTTTGGGACTACATCTTTTTATGTTTGACTTAAATCTACTTTGTAATCTGCCATTGTTAGGGCATTTATCTGAAAACTTGTATAGGGTTATAGCGGCATAGCTGACAAACTGTAACAGGTAACTATTTCTCTTTCTCTTATATGGACATCATCTCTATACATTTTAGGAGGCCATGTCTGATACATTAAGTACTTTCCTGTAAGCACAGCTCCTAGCCTTAAAACTTTTAAGGCTATTTTGTCCAACTGAAATTCCATTATGTAGGTAAACAATTTAAAGCTAAGATAAAAATATATCAGAGCATTTGTAATGACTCTACCAATAAACCCTCTTTTGGATGTATTATAAAAACAGGACCAAGACAGTCTCAGATAGTCTGATAAGGGCCCCTTCTGAGTTCTCCATATTCAGGACAAAAAGAACTTGCGATTTAAAAAAAAAAAACCTGAATGTGGGAGAAAGTTAAACTGACCGATTTGTCCATCCAGGCCCAGGGTTTTGCTCTTTAAAGTCTGGGTTTGAATCTTTCTGTATGTAGCCATGTTAGCGCTTAATTAGGGTTGCCATCTCTCTCTTTTCTGACAGGCTCCTCATCTTTAACAGTGATATGGCAAGCAGGTACATGCTGGTCCTCTCCATGCTGGGAATAGCTGTAGCCAGGGATGGGGACTCAGACTCCAGGACTCGACTCGTGAGTCGGACAGAGTCCCCCCTCTGACTCAAGTCCCACTCGAGTCCCAATATTTTTAATGGGACTCGAGACTCAACTCAGGACTCGAGACCAAGGACTCTTCAACATCCCTGAGCTGTGCCAGAAGGAGTAGAGAGAAGTGCAATCGCCGGCGAAGATTTTATTTTTTAAAATCATTTTCCTAAAATGCAACCTTTCAGACATTTTGGGTTTGGCTGCCTCTGCCTGCCTGTTTGGGGTTCCCAGCCTCCTCTGCCTGCCTGGTCTCTTCTTAACCAGTTCCACAGTTTGAATTGTCCAAGACAAACGCATCTGCCTGCCTGCTTTGGGGTTCCTTGCCTCCTCTGCCTGCCTGGTTATTTTAGGTTTGTCTGCCTGGTCTGTTCTTGTCAAAATCAGTTGCAGAGTTTTGAAATAAAAAGGCACACTTGTGCCTAGAATTTATTTAAGCCACACATCTGAAGTAGCCTTATTTTGTTGGGGGAAAACCCTATTGATTTTAATAGGGACTGATGGAGTCAGCTTTGGGAGTGACTCGGGACTCGGGAGTCACCATTTTGGACCAAGGACTCGGACTCGAGACTCGGGTCCAAAGACTCGTGACTTGACTCGTGACTCGAGACCAAGGACTCTTCAACATCCCTGGCTGTAGCTATTTAATTTGGTTGGTACAGATGGGTGAGAATTTCATTTCAGTTCATTTTTTATATGAATTTTCCAAAATTCACAAAATTCATATCCTTCATATTTAGGAGAGAAAGAACTTGAGATATTTTAAAAAATCTAATTTGAAAGAAAGCAAAGCTGACAGAGTTGCCCATCCCTGCTTCTGAGGTTACCCTTTGTACATGCTAACTTAAGCTTTTTAATCTAAAATCAGGAACGCTGTAGACATTAAAAAAAAATGATTGTGGTGAGGGTCAGACAAAACCGGAAAACATCCAAACAAAATAACCTGATAGAAAAGAGAGAACAAGTCTCAGAAAAAGAAAGTTTTATTCTTCAGAGTAGCCCAGAAGTTTTGTAGGGATTGCTTTACCTTTTATCCTCTTTTCACGGAGGAGCTCAAATGAAAGGTCACAAATTCTAACAATCCAGCTACAGTATGGGATAACAAAGATATAAAGAAAAATCTTTATATTTTCATATTTTGGTGACTGGAGTTGGGATGTGGGGTACATCTCCCAGTAAAGTAACATCTCCCAGTAAAGTAACTGAAAAGAATGTGTAAGAGATGGAAAAAATGCAAAATATAAGGGTCCAGCTTGAATTTTTTATTCATCTGTATTGAGTTTCAAAGCACATTGCATCAGCACAGTTGCTGCCAGCATTTGTCAATGGAACGCTATGGTCCTCTGAGCTAGCAGATGGGAATAATGAGAGAATTGTCATTCACAAATGAAAATTAGCATTTATAGATCTAATAGATTAGTTCTAATTAGGAGTGGTGGGTTAATGCTTGCACAATGCCTTGCAAATGGTGAATCCTATCAAATATCCTAAATGCACTACTAAATATACATGATGAAATAATTTTAATTTTGTATAAGCAGACGAGGAAATGGAATATTACATTAGATTTTTAATAGAAACAGATAAATATTTACTATACTAAAGACTCCCTTTTCTGAACACACTCATTCAGTTGGGTTTTGCCTTAAGAGGTTATAAAAGCATTTTCACATTTTTTAGATAATTTATAACTAATTTCATCAAGACCAAGAGCAAGTTCCCAACAAGTTTGAGTAACAGGATTTAAAATATTCAAATAAACACTTTTAATAAGGCAAGCCAAATCATAGGGAAATTGAAAGGTTAATATGAAAACGGAGTTGGATCCACATATGCAATTAACTTTCCTAAGCAGTGGAGATGAGGGACTGGTCCATAATTAGAAGAGACATCCAGCCACAGAAATGGTTTTTAGGAGAGTTCTGATTGCCACCTCCTCAAGAGCAGAAGCACTCAACCTTTTCTCAGTTTCTTATTTATTTATGTCTCATATTTATATGACACTTTCCACAGAGGTGTCAAAACAGTGAACATAAACTGTAATGCCATCAAAACAACAGCAGAATATAACAATAAAACAACACAATAAAAAAGTTAATCAGCACTAAAATTGCACACTCTACTGTGTGATACAGACCATAACTGGCTGGGTCACACTTCAGGGAAAGCCTTTGTGAAGAGATGGGTCTTAAGACGACATCTAAGAGTGCGATCTTATGCATGTCTAACAGAAAAAGTCCTACAACTCCCAGTATGGCTGGCTGGGGCATGCTGGGAGTTGTAGGAATTTCTTTTCTGACTAGACATGCATAGGATTATGCTCTTAGATGTCAGAACTGTGGGGGCTTTCTATGACAGTTGGTAAAGCATTACAGAGGGTGGGTGCTGCAGCATCAAATGCTCTACTGCAAGTACCCCTAATGCAAACCTCAAGAGGATGTGGTACCCTCAGAAGTGGCACCCTAATATCTGGGATCATCAGAGGGTGCCACATCCTCAGGAGCATGTGGCACCCTCTGATGATCCCAGATATTAGGCAGGGACATAAAGGGTGAAGTGATCCCTAGGGTAACCTGGTCCCAAGTTGTTTAGGGCTTTATATGTTAACAACGACACCTAACACTTGGCCCAGTAGCTTATTGACAGTCAGTGTTGTTCTTCTAGCAAAGGTGTAACCTGCTGTCGGAATGTGGCCCCAGTTAGACGCCTCGCTGCTGAATTCTACACCAGCTGCAGCTTCCGGACCAAGCCCAAGGGTAGCCCCACATAAAGCACATCACAATAATCCAATCTTGAGGTTATCAGTGCCTGAACCACCGTGGCTAAGCTATCACGGTTCAGGAATGGCCTTAGTTAAGCCCATAGGTATCTGGTTGGCCACTGCAGAAAACAGGATGCTGGACTAGATAGGCCTTTGGTCTGATCCAGCAGGGTTCTTCTTAGGTTCTTAAGTTATAATGCCCTCAAATAAAAACAAAGTAAGCATCTCCTAACTTGTCCTAGCTAGCTATGGTGGATCTCAGCCAAGGCTACTCACACCTCCCCTTGTGCCCTGTCCGATTCTTCAGGGGAAAGAGACTAAAAGTAGTCCAAGCAAAAGTAACAAACAAGAGCCTTTGCCATCTTCCAGAGATTGGACTCAGTCAAAAGATAGTATGGCACCCAACCTAGATTGAATTTGAGCAATTTTGACTGCAAAATTCCCAGCACACCACTGTACATGGTTCAACTTCTGGGTGGGCTGCAGCAGAATCTGGTAGACCTTTTGCTGGTCAGTAATCCACAGATAAAATGGTGCTTCAGAAATCCATCTCCTCTGCTTCCTAGGCTTTGAAAGGGTCTCTATGCATGCTGGTACTAAACTTGGGCTTCAGCATCATTTTTTTCATGTTATACACAGATCTTAACACTTCCAGTCTTTCAACTCCCCAGTAAACAAAGAGGAGATACACCAATAAAGCAGAAATGCAGGACGTCTGGGAGTTAGCCTCCCACTGTGAATTCTTAACAGGGCATCATCGAAACAGTAAACTAAAGAAACCCCTTAGAGCATTCTGGAATTGTACTGGATCTGTAAGCATCTGAGGTTGGATCAGATTAACAGAACTAGTACCTGAAATTTAATTAGGTAATGGTATGACTATGGCCATTAAACTGACCTTTCCACATTTAGGGAGAGAAGGAATCCTATAAACTATATTCTGTTCCACATCAATTTTGCTGGTCTGTGACCGTAATAAATTGATGATGATGATGATGATGATGATGATGATGATGTGATGATTATGATGATGACAACGATGACATTCAGAAGACTAGATCCAATCCAGGCTTGTGCAAAATAAATCCAGCATATAAATTGTAATAATACATTAAGAATGTTCCATGATTGCCATGGAGCCTATATGATCCTGTATGCTACACCTGTCAAAGTGGATTAAGCATTGATGTTGAAGTCCTGCAACACTATCATTTGGAGATCTTACTAGATCCAGGATCACCAAGATAGACAGTTTATCTTGTATCATCCCAAATTTCTTGCCCTTTCCGCACACTGCCTCATAGCGGGCTCATGGCTTCTGCCTCACCAGTCATGATCAATAATAATAATAATAATAATAATAATAATAATAATAATACCGGTAATAATAATAATAATAATAATAATAATAATAATAATAAGGCAAAGGATACATTGTCAATATGTACCTTAGCCTGAATTGAAAGAACCTAGGCTATTAAAGTGGAATAAAATCAAAACACAGTATCATCATCATCCTTCCAGGAGGCTTGTAGTTGAAATGCCTGAGGGCATCTGGAAATCAGATTCATCAGGAAAGCAAAGCCACAGGATGTCCTACTAACATTTGCATGCTATTTATAACTCAGTCATACATAAAACATGTACACTCTACAACACTGGAATCAACTGAATATATATAGATGGTGAAGCAACCCTTTAACGTGACATCTGACACTTTCTGTCCTCATCTTGGCAAGAACGCATCCTTCATAAATTTATCTGTTCAAAGCAATTCACCAAATTATAGGACATCTGCTTTTAAAATTTATAAATAGTCCTTTCCCCATTGCTCTGTTAAAAGAAACCCCAGAAAAGTAGTGAGACTTAAGACAAATGTGTCATTTAGGGACAACTGCTTTTTTTTCTTTTTTAACTTGCCAAAGAGAATGCTCAGCTCCACCAGTTTTTTCTTTGCACCCTAATAGGCCAGCTTGCGTGGTAGAATGGCAGGGTACTACAAATAAACAAACTTCTCAGAACTGGTTTTGTTATTTCCTTAAGCTCATGATGCCAATTTTTATATTTATTGATTGATTTGATTCGATTCGTACCCCACCTTTCTACCAAGAAAAATGGCACTCAAGGCGGCCTCTTTTCTGTTCTAATGAGCAAGCACAGAAAGAAACATAGTAACGGAGCTCGGTCACATTTTCTAATGAAACATATTTGCTGAAGTATTCCATTTTAATTGCATTTAAGCATACGTCAATATGTTTCCAAGCTTATCAGACATTTAAAAATCAAATTTCCTCATTTGAAAAAGAGTCTGACATCAATTTAATGTTATGGGACATTTTGTCATATTTACATTTAAACATATATGGCGGGGGAGGGGAGGTTAATCAAACTTTTTAGGGCACAATCCCATGGCTGCTAGACAGAGTCTAGATTACCATAGGAGAGGCTAGAGTCCCAGCTCCACCTCAGAAATGCGCTCTGAAGTCAGAGCTGGGACTGTGACCTTGGAGCACCCTCCTGCCACGCTTGCAGCCAGCACACCAGCTGTGGCTCCAACTTGGAAGACCGACCTTGGGGCCAGAGGTTTGTGAGTGTTCTGGGGGGCGGGGAGGAGATGAGACAGGCTCCACCACGAGACGTAGTCATCATCATCATCATCATCATCATCATCATCATCAGGCGATCACTCGTGACCGAGTAAGATTGTCTTCTAGGATAAAAATTTACAAAAAGGAGATTTTAAAAGGAGGAAATTCTAAAGAAAATTGTGTAGACTCTAGCGATGGGTCCGTAAGTGACTGTGGAGGCCAATTCTAGATCCACACAGCTTCCCACAGTGAGGACACAGGTTACCAGATGGAAGATGGTCTTGCAAAGGATTCATTTGACGTGCTTTTCGCTTAGCACGGTTCTCCCTTTCACCTTGCACTCAGGCTTCTTCAAAGTCCATGTAACCTTTGTGAAAGGCCAACCTCCAGTTAGATCCTGGCAGTGCCTCAGCCTGTTCTCTTTGCACTCCGGCACAGAAGACGTAGATGGCTGAAACTGGATGTCTAAGTCTTTTGCAGGGCAGGAGGCTCCTTCTACCCTCAACAGGATGCCTGTAATAGTCCGAGTTCGGAGGATTACGGGTAGCCACATTGGATTGCACTGTTAGGGTGCAATGCTAATGCATGTTTTAGACGGGAAAAAGTCCTTCAATTCCCAGAATGCCCAGGCAGCCATGCTGGCTGGGGCATGCTGGGAGTTGTAGGACCTTTTTTCTTTCTAAACATGCATATGATTGCACCCTTAACAATGTACCCCTTTGCAGGTGCAAAGTGTTTACATCTCTTTCACCATCTTTCACAACAAGTGCTGCAAGGGAAAGGCGTGGCCTGAGAGCTCATTCTGTTGAGCAGAAGCTCCTGCTGACTGCAACTACCTGGGGCTGATTGCAGCTGATTGATTGCAGGAAGTGGGGCTGATTGCAGGGCGTGGCCTGGGAGCTCATTCTGTTCCTGACTCCCAGCTGAGCAGGAGCACAACAGGAGAGAGGCTCCAGCTGTTTTTGGGACTGTTTTTGGGACTGTGAAAAGGCAAGCAGGCTCCCAGAGAGCGAGCGAACAGAGCGAGCGAACAGGGAGAGCAAACAGGAGTTTGGCAGCGGAGTAGTACAACAACAAGTGCTGCAAGGGAAAGGCGTGGCCTGAGAGCTCATTCTGTTGAGCAGAAGCTCCTGCTGACTGCAACTACCTGGGGCTGATTGCAGCTGATTGATTGCAGGAAGTGGGGCTGATTGCAGGGCGTGGCCTGGGAGCTCATTCTGTTCCTGACTCCCAGCTGAGCAGGAGCACAACAGGAGAGAGGCTCCAGCTGTTTTTGGGACTGTTTTTGGGACTGTGAAAAGGCAAGCAGGCTCCCAGAGAGCGAGCGAACAGAGCGAGCGAACAGGGAGAGCAAACAGGAGTTTGGCAGCGGAGTAGTACAACAACAAGTGCTGCAAGGGAAAGGCGTGGCCTGAGAGCTCATTCTGTTGAGCAGAAGCTCCTGCTGACTGCAACTACCTGGGGCTGATTGCAGCTGATTGATTGCAGGAAGTGGGGCTGATTGCAGGGCGTGGCCTGGGAGCTCATTCTGTTCCTGACTCCCAGCTGAGCAGGAGCACAACAGGAGAGAGGCTCCAGCTGTTTTTGGGACTGTTTTTGGGACTGTGAAAAGGCAAGCAGGCTCCCAGAGAGCGAGCGAACAGAGCGAGCGAACAGGGAGAGCAAACAGGAGTTTGGCAGCGGAGTAGTACAACAACAAGTGCTGCAAGGGAAAGGCGTGGCCTGAGAGCTCATTCTGTTGAGCAGAAGCTCCTGCTGACTGCAACTACCTGGGGCTGATTGCAGCTGATTGATTGCAGGAAGTGGGGCTGATTGCAGGGCGTGGCCTGGGAGCTCATTCTGTTCCTGACTCCCAGCTGAGCAGGAGCACAACAGGAGAGAGGCTCCAGCTGTTTTTGGGACTGTTTTTGGGACTGTGAAAAGGCAAGCAGGCTCCCAGAGAGCGAGCGAACAGAGCGAGCGAACAGGGAGAGCAAACAGGAGTTTGGCAGCGGAGTAGTACAACAACAAGTGCTGCAAGGGAAAGGCGTGGCCTGAGAGCTCATTCTGTTGAGCAGAAGCTCCTGCTGACTGCAACTACCTGGGGCTGATTGCAGCTGATTGATTGCAGGAAGTGGGGCTGATTGCAGGGCGTGGCCTGGGAGCTCATTCTGTTCCTGACTCCCAGCTGAGCAGGAGCACAACAGGAGAGAGGCTCCAGCTGTTTTTGGGACTGTTTTTGGGACTGTGAAAAGGCAAGCAGGCTCCCAGAGAGCGAGCGAACAGAGCGAGCGAACAGGGAGAGCAAACAGGAGTTTGGCAGCGGAGTAGTACAACAACAAGTGCTGCAAGGGAAAGGCGTGGCCTGAGAGCTCATTCTGTTGAGCAGAAGCTCCTGCTGACTGCAACTACCTGGGGCTGATTGCAGCTGATTGATTGCAGGAAGTGGGGCTGATTGCAGGGCGTGGCCTGGGAGCTCATTCTGTTCCTGACTCCCAGCTGAGCAGGAGCACAACAGGAGAGAGGCTCCAGCTGTTTTTGGGACTGTTTTTGGGACTGTGAAAAGGCAAGCAGGCTCCCAGAGAGCGAGCGAACAGAGCGAGCGAACAGGGAGAGCAAACAGGAGTTTGGCAGCGGAGTAGTACAACAACAAGTGCTGCAAGGGAAAGGCGTGGCCTGAGAGCTCATTCTGTTGAGCAGAAGCTCCTGCTGACTGCAACTACCTGGGGCTGATTGCAGCTGATTGATTGCAGGAAGTGGGGCTGATTGCAGGGCGTGGCCTGGGAGCTCATTCTGTTCCTGACTCCCAGCTGAGCAGGAGCACAACAGGAGAGAGGCTCCAGCTGTTTTTGGGACTGTTTTTGGGACTGTGAAAAGGCAAGCAGGCTCCCAGAGAGCGAGCGAACAGAGCGAGTGAACAGGGAGAGCAAACAGGAGTTTGGCAGCGGAGTTCGGCAGGGGAGGTCAAGGGGGAGGTCCCTAAAAACACACACACACACACACACACACACACACACATATATATATATTCTAGGAAGACAGAAACAGAGCACTATGGAAGGAAAGGACTCAGCAGTGGTGGTGACCTGCAATGTTTGTTTTCCTGCCGGAGATCAACATGGCCTACACATGCAACAAGTGCAAGCTGGTCACGCTGTTGGAAGAAAAGGTCAGAGGACTGGAGCAGCAAGTGTCAACCCTCAGGAGCATAAGAGAAAGCGAGGAGTTCTTAGACAGAACGGTGGATCTACAGCACCAAAGCACAGTACAGGAGCCAGAAGGGCAACTGCAGGATGAGGCGGAGTCGGAGACTGCAGAGGCAAGGGAAAATAACACAGGGGGAACTCCCTGGAAAAGGGTGACTGTTAGGAGCAGAAGAACTACAAGACACTCTGCGCCTGTGGAAGCAGTGGAGCTATGGAACCGCTTCCATGTACTTGAGGACGAGAGCAGAGGACAGCCTGCAGAGGACGGATTACCGGGCACCCAACGTGACAGTGAGCAAGAGGCTGAGGGTCAGTCAAGTGGAGGAAATCGAACCAAGGCCTACAGCAAGAGGAAGAGAAGAGTACTCGTAGTGGGAGACTCCCTCCTGCGGGGGATTGAAGCCAAAGTATGTCGCGAAGACCCGTGGACTCGCCAGGTGTGCTGTCTCCCTGGGGCACGGATTAAGGATGTGACAGAACAGCTGCCGAGGCTCATGCAGCCCACCGACACATACCCCTTTCTTCTCTTCCACGTGGGTACAAATGATACTGCCAAGCGGAGTTACAAAGAAATCACGGCAGACTTTGAAGAGCTGGGAAGGGAACTCAAGAACTTCGGGGCCCAGATAGTTTTCTCATCCATCCTTCCAGTACTTGGAAGAGGCATAGAAAGGGAAAGAAAAATACTCCGAGTGAATGACTGGCTACGAAGGTGGAGCCGACGTGAGGGATTTGGATTCTGGGACCACGGGCTACACTTCCTGGAAGATGGACTGCTGGCAAAGGATGGGTTGCACCTCACAAGGACTGGGAAGAATGTGTTTGGACACAGCATGAGGAACTTAATCAGGAGGGCTTTAAACTGAATCCAACAGGGGAGGGAGACATAAACTCGGGGGTATCAATGGAAGAAGGCCTCTATGCCACAATGGAGAGAACAGCTCCAGCGGTGCCCATTGATAGTCTACCACAAAATGTAGGGGGAAAGTCGGACTATAAAGCACATAGTCTTCAATGTCTCTATACTAATGCCCGGAGTATGGCCAATAAACAAGACGAACTTGAACTCTTGATACATGAGGGCAGGTACGACTTGATAGGGATAACTGAAACCTGGTGGGATGACTCCCATGACTGGAATACAGCAATTGAAGGGTATAACTTGTTCAAAAGGAACAGAAGCAACAGAAAGGGAGGTGGAGTTGCACTGTATGTTAAAAATACGTATCTCTGCACGGAGATACAGGAAGAGGAGCTTGGCAGCCCCATTGAGAGCATCTGGGTTAAAATAAAGGGGGCAAAGAATAAAACGAACATGGCGGTTGGAGTCTACTACCGACCACCCAATCAAGGAGAAGATGAGGATGGAACTTTTGAAAAACAAATTGCCATTGTTTCAAGGAGGCACAATGTGGTAGTAATGGGAGACTTCAATTTCCCTGATATCTGTTGGGAGACTTATTCAGCCAAACATGGCCCCTCCAAGAAATTCCTGACCTGTGTTGCTGATAACTTCCTCCTACAGAAAGTGGAGGAAGGAACTAGAGGATCGGCTATCCTTGACCTGATTCTAACCAACAGAGACGAGTTAGTGGATAAAGTGGCAGTTTCGGGAACTCTGGGGGAAAGTGACCATGTTATACTAGAGTTCTTGATTCTAACAGAAGCAAAAGCTGAGTGTAGCCAAACACGTACCCTGGATTTTAGGAAAGCCAATTTTAACAAACTCAGAACAATGATTAGTAAGATCCCATGGCAAGTGACTCTCACGAGAAAGGGAGCCCAGGAGGGGTGGGAGTTTTTAAAGAAGGAAATTTTAAAGGCACAATTGCAAACAATTCCCACAAGGAAAAAAGGCAGAGGGCAACAGAAAAAGCCAATGTGGCTTCACAATAAACTCAAAGATGACCTGAAAACAAAAAAGGACACGTATAGGAAGTGGAAGGAAGGACAGGCTACAGGGGAAGAGTACAGGCAGGTAGCACAGAACTGCAGGAATAGTGTCAGGAAGGCTAAAGCTGAGAATGAGCTAAGGTTAGCGAGGAATGCTAAAAGCAACAAAAAAGCTTTCTTCAGATACATGCACAGTAAAAGACAGAAGAAAGAACTGGTGGTTCAACTACGCGATGAGGATGGCAAATTGATAACAGAAGACAAAGAAAAGGCAGAAGTGTTCAATTCCTACTTCGGCTCGGTCTTCTCCCAAAAGAGGGTCTATGACCCCCCTGGCAAACCTGAAGTGCAGACTGAAGGGGCAGGATTGCAGCTTGAGATTGATAGGCAAATGGTCAAGGAGCACCTGATTACTCTGAACGAGTTTAAATCTCCAGGGCCTGATGAGCTGCATCCTAGAGTAATAAAGGAACTGGCAGAAGAACTCTCAGAACCACTGTCTATTATCTTTGAGAAATCATGGAGGACAGGTGAAGTGCCAGACGACTGGAGGAGGGCAAATGTTGTTCCCATCTTCAAAAAGGGCAAGAAGGAGGAACCTGGGAACTATAGGCCAGTCAGTCTGACATCAATCCCTGGGAAGATTTTTGAGCAGATTATAAAGAAGTCAGTCTGCAAGCACCTTGAAAACAATGCAGTGATTACTAGAAGCCAGCATGGATTTGTCAAGAACAAATCCTGTCAGACTAATCTGATCTCATTTTTTGATCGGGTAACCTCCCTTGTGGACTGTGGGAATGCTGTGGACATTATATATCTGGACTTCAGCAAAGCTTTCGACAAAGTGCCTCATGATATCCTGATTAGTAAGCTAGCTAAGAGTGGGCTAGATGGAACAACTATCAGGTGGATCCACAATTGGCTAAAGAATCGGACTCAAAGAGTGCTTATCAATGGTTCCTTCTCAAACTGGGGAGAGGTAACGAGCGGGGTACCACAGGGCTCGGTCCTGGGCCCGGTGCTCTTCAACATTTTTATTAATGACTTGGATGAGGAGGTACAGGGAATGCTTATCAAATTTGCAGATGACACAAAGTTGGGTGGAACAGCTAATACTCTGGAAGACAGAAACAAAATTCAAAGTGACCTCGATAGGCTGGAGCGCTGGGCCGAAAACAACAGAATGAAATTTAATAGGGATAAATGCCAAGTGCTGCACCTAGGGAGAGGAAACCAAATGCAGAGTTACAGAATGGGGGACACTTGGCTCAACAATACTACAAGTGAGAAGGATCTTGGAATTGTGGTAGATCACAAACTGAATATGAGCCAGCAATGCGATGTGGCTGCAAAGAAGGCAATGCAATTTTGGGCTGTATTAATAGAAGTATAGCTTCCAAATCGCGGGAAGTGATAATTCCCCTTTACTCGGCACTGGTTAGGCCTCATCTTGAGTACTGCGTCCAGTTCTGGGCACCTCACTTTAAGAAGGACATAGACAAACTGGAGAGGGTTCAGAGGAGGGCAACAAGGATGATAAAGGGACTGGAAACAAGGCCCTATGAGGAGAGACTGAAAGAACTGGGCATGTTTAGCCTTCAGAAGAGGAGACTGAGGGGAGATATGATCGCACTCTTCCAGTATTTGAAGGGATGTCACACAGAGGAGGGCCAGGATCTCTTCTCGTTCATCCCAGTTTGCAGGACACGGAATAATGGGCTCAAGTTACAGGAACCTAGATTCCACCTAAACATCAGGAAAAATTTCCTGACTGTCAGAGCAATAAGACAATGGAATCAACTACCTAGGGAGGTGGTGGGCTCTCCCAGTCTGGAGGCATTCAAGGTGCAGCTGGACAGACATCTGTCAGAGATGCTTTGACCTGGATTCCTGCATTGAGCAGGGGGTTGGACTCGATGGCCTTGTCATCATCATCATCAGGCGATCACTCGTGACCGAGTAAGATTGTCTTCCGGGATAAAAGGAGGAAATTCTAAAGAAGATTGTGTAGGCTCTAGCGATGAGTCCGTAAGTGACTGTGGAGGCCAATTCTAGATCCACACAGCTTCCCACAGTGAGGACACAGGTTACCAGATAGAAGATGGTCCTGTAAAGGATTCATTTGACGTGCTTTTCGCTTAGCACGTTTCTCCCTTTCACCTTGCACTCGGGCTTCTTCAAAGTCCATGGAACCTTTGTGAAAGGCCAACCTCCATTTAGATCGTTCATGGGCCAGAGCTTCCCAGTTTTCGATGTTTATATTGCATTTTTTTAGATTAGCCTTATGAACATCTTTAAACCTCTTATATTGACCACCGATATTCCGCTTTCCATCCTTGAGTTGGGAGTAAAGTAACTGCTTTGGGAGACGGCAGTCAGGCATTCGAACAACATGACCGGTCCACTGAAGTTGGCGTTGAAGGATCATTTTTTCAATGCTAGTAGTCTTTGCTTCTTCCAGTACATTGACATTTGTTCGCCTATCTTCCCAAGTAATTTGCAGGATTTTCCGGAGGCAACGTTGATGAAACCTTTCAAGGAGGTGGAAGTGACGTTTATAGATAGTCCATGTTTCGCAGGCATACAATAAAGTTGGTAATACAATGGCTTCATAAACCAGTGTTTTGGTCTTCTTACAAATATCCCGATCCTCGAACACTCTATGTTTCATTCGAGAAAATGCGGCACTTGCGGAGCTCAGACGATGCTGGATTTCACTGTCGATGTTAGCTGTAACAGAAAGATAGCTGCCAAGATAGAGAAAATGATCGACGTTTTCCAGTATTGTCCCGCCAAGCTGGATAGATGGCATCACCAAAGGATTGGCTTGCACTTGCTGATGAAGCACTTTGGTTTTTTTGATGTTAAGTGAGAGACCAAGTTTTTCGTATGCTTCTGCAAAAGCATTTAGGATAGTTTGGAGATCATCCTCTGAATGTGCGGAGACCACATTATCATCAGCATACTGAAGTTCCACGACGGAGGTTGTAATTACCTTACTTTTTGCTTTCAGCCTGCTGAGATTAAAAAGCTTTCCATCTGTTCGATATATAATTCCCACACCGGTGGGAAGTTTCCCCTCGACAAGATGTAAAACCATGGCGATGAAAATGGCAAATAATGTTGGGGCGATAACACATCCCTGTTTAACACCTGATCCCACTTTAAATGGAGCACCATGAGAGCCGTTGTTGTCCAAAACCGTTGCCGTCATGTTGTCATGGAGAAGTCGCAAGATATTCACAAATTTATTGGGGCATCCAATTTTCATAAGGATAGTCCAGAGAGCTGTGCGGTCTACAGTATCAAAGGCCTTAGCCAAATCGATAAATGCCATATAAAGGGGTTGATTTTGCTCCCGGCATTTTTCTTGGAGCTGACGTGCAGTAAAAATCATGTCTACTGTCCCTCTAGAGGGGCGGAAACCATATTGGGTTTCAGGGAGGATCTCTTCTGAAATAGATAGAAGACGGTTTGCAAGAATCCTAGCAAATATTTTACCTGCGGTTGCTAAGAGAGAAATGCCCCGATAGTTTCCACAGTCTGTTCTATCACCCTTTTTAAAGAGGGTGATAATTATGGCATCCCTGAAGTCTTCTGGGATCTCTTCTCTTATCCAGATTTTTTCGATGAGTTTATGAAGATGTTGTACAAGTTCGGGACCCCCTTCTTTAAAGATTTCAGCGGGAATCCCATCTGGTCCACTAGCTTTGTTGTTCTTCATTTGATTAATGGCTTTTTTTACTTCATCCAAAGTGGGGAGTATTGCAAGTTCCTCTTTAATTTGTTTTTGCGGGATTTGCGAAAAAATCTCATTATCCACCTTAGATTTACGATTTAAAAGGTCATAATAATGCTCTTTCCAACGCAGTGCAATAGACTCTTTATCTTTTAAGAGTTTGGTGCCATCTTTTGATTGTAAAGGGTTTGTACCATAGGTTTTTGGTCCATAAATGGCCCTTGTGGCCTTAAAAAAGCCCCGTGCATCATGAGATTCTGCAAGTTGTTGAATTTCTTCAGCTTTCTTTTTCCACCAAGCGTTCTTAAGTTCTCTTGTTCTTCTTTGGACCTCAGCCTTTGCGCTAGCGTAGGTTTTTTTCTTGGCAGCGCAGTTAATATCATTTTGCCATATTTGGAAGGCTTTCCTTTTTTGGTCAATTATATATTTAATCTCATTGTCATTTTCATCAAACCAATCCTGATGTTTCTTAGTTTCATATCCAATAGTTTGTTCACAAGCTGCAGTAATGGAGGTTTTCAGCTTAGACCAATGGTCCTCAATGTTGTCATTGTAGGCCTTGTAGGCCCCTTCCAACTCTACTTTTCTATGATTCTATGATCAGATATGTTCCTTGGGTTAGGTAATTATTATTCCTCCATCAAAACCTGGAGAAATGAGCCAGATAAGATTTTCATGGATTTCATAGATCATAGAGTTGGAAGGAGCCTACAAGGCCATCGAGTCCAACCCCCTGCTCAATTCAGGAAACTAGAGGAGGGGTCTCCCATCCAGGTCATAACCAGGCCTGACCCTGCTTAGCTTTCCACGCTCAGACAAGCTGAGCCAGCGTGAGCCACAGGCCTGTTCTAAATAAATGCTTCAGTTCTGCTTGAAAGTGTAAAAGCAAGATTCTATGCACATATATCTGTAACTGAATAAGAAATCCTACATGCAGCCAGGGTATTATGATTATGATTGTGATTGTGATTATGATTATGATTTATTTATTCAATTTATATCCCGCCTAGAGTATACTATTACTCTAGGCGGTGTACAAAATAACAATCAATTAAACAAATAAATATGCTTATTTATTTGTGGGTAGTGAGGGTGGTTCCTAGCCTGATGTAGCAGCCAGGCCTGGGCATGCATAACCCCTGTCATAAGGATGTAAGAAAAGCCCTGCTGTATCAGACCAAAGGCCTATCTAATCTTGCCCACAAGCGGGACATAAAGACAGCTGCTCTCTCCTGCCATTGTCCCTGGAAACATGGCTGCCTCTGATCCAGGAGGTAGCATGTAGCCATCATGACTAGTGGCCGATTGTTAGCCTTACCCTCCATCAATTTGTCAATACCCGTTTAAAGCCATCTAAGCTTTCAGGTAGAGTGGTCACGTGTGTCCTACTTTTCGGAAGTCAGACTCTATTTGAAGGGTTGTGAAAGGGCAGTCCTCTATTTGAAGGCCTGACCAATCAAAGCCTATTTAAATATAAAGAACCAAGTGAGAGCAAGGGCCTTGAAGTTGCCCATCAGCCGTTAGCACCTGGACAGCAGACTGAGCAGACATATACAAGTCTTCCCCACTATGGTGAGATGTATTGTTTGTATTTCTATCTAAATTATAGTAATTGTTTCTAAACTTGCACCTATGCACATAAAGTAGCTGATGCAAATTTTATGCAAACATGTGGCCCCTTATGTCCTCTTTGTTGGAGATGCGTAAGAGGCCACCGTACAATCAGGTCACGGGCAATAGCACTGATCATCTGTTAGGGACAGGACAGGAGGAGCAGGGGACTGGATTCAGTGATCCCTCCTGCAGAGCGGGGAGCAAGACTGGGTTTGACATCAGGGGTTGTCCATGTCCACCTACCTTACCCCACCCCCAGCCCTCATTAGGGAGCTGCTGCCAAAAGGAACTGTACAGTGGATCTAGCCTTTTGGGTCTAGTTACAAAAGCAGTCAGCCTCGAGGCTGTTTGGGGTGTGAAGGCTGTTGTGCTTCCTTTAATACTATATCCTTTAGTTAGGTCAGCGGCAGGCGGCAATTAGGACATCTGCTGGGGGAGGGGCTTTTCCCATCTTGCCTCTCATGGAGTTCTGCTGCCTAGCAACAGCCAGAAGTGGAGTTTCCATGCGGATGCTGGTGCCATTTCTAGGCTCAGGATAATATGAGAAACTGCTTAAAGGAGGGACTCTCACTGTTGCTGGAGGGTGCACTGTCTGAAGTCTCTTGTGGGGATTAGGCATTTGGGGCTACAATTGGAGTCTCCATCTGAGGGGGACGTTTTGGTTGTGTAGGGATCAAGTACACTTGGTCTTGTTTGGTTGGAGGCTGCTGCTAAAGGGAGGGAGAGAGAGAAAAAGAAGGGGAAAGGCCAGAGGTGCTGGAACTGGAGAACTGACTGAGAGAGCTGGACCAATGACAGTAAGATAAAGATAAGGGACCTGGATAAAATAGGGACACAGTCTAGTTAGTTTAGCTGGATGCATTTATCCCTGGTTGAAATATTATCCCATTGCTCATATTGTTCTCTCACACACACACTTCCTCCCTCTCCTCCTCTCTCCATATCCATTCAGATTTTAAAACCTTTTCCTATTGACATTTTCTTCAGTATAATTTAAACATTGTTATTTGAAAGTTTGTGATCTCTTTTGGGGTGGGAGTTGCATTACCAACCCCATATCTAATAGCCAACTCCCACACCACCTAAAGTAGATACCTGAGACCCAGAGAGTTTTCAGACTGGTTTGATGAAAGTAGCCAGAGTAATAGACTTCCACCTGGTGGCAGCAGAAAAGGCCACAAGAAGGGAAGGCCAAAAAGGAGTACAGGTACGGGATTTTGCCTGTTTTCACTTCCACTCATAGCACAGGGTATTGCCAGTCTGTGACAGTGCCCTACTATTAGGCAGAGTGAGGCGGCCACCTCAGGAGGTGGATTTAGGGTGTCATGAAAGGACAATAAATTGATGGTTATTTAATTTTTATCATTGTATTCTTGTATATTGTATTATTGTATTTTTACTGCCAAAGATGAGGAGTGGTACTCCAAACCATATAAAAACTAGGGTTATAAACACCTATGCTGCCATTTTGTGAGTCACTCCAGCATTTTCTGATTGGCTCTGCCCCCCACCCACTGCCATTTTGTGACTGATGGGCCTCAGTCAATTTCAGTCCTCTCAAATGAGCCCTGGGGGTAGAAAGTTTGAGAACCTTTGTTCTACAGTGTTTACTCTCAAGCATGCCCCATTTAGCAATGGGACCAGTCTTAATTAGTAGCATCTCTCTTGCAGATTCTGACTCTTTTATGGCTTCTTTTCCAATGTGGTTGATGATTGACCTTAAATTTTTCCTTAGTCAGTCAGCTTCTGTTCCCTGCAAGGGGAGCTGTTGGTCTATTATTTAAATGACTGGTTCTCTTTCTCCGCCCCCCACCCACCCATTTTTCCTTTTTATGGGAATACGGTTTTGGTTCTCTTTTTGGTCACTGGTTTATTTTATATTTTATTTGGGTTTATATTTTTGAATGCAACAAACTACATATGAAAAGCCAAACACAGTAAAAAAAAAAAAAACCTCAACAACTTAAGCTCTAACTTAAGAACAAGAGGAAGAAGTGGGGGAAGGTGTATATTTTTATTTTTAAAGTAGTCATGGGTGTATGAACAACAGGGATACATCATAGCCAATAAAATTGCTGATTAAGAGATTATTTCCATATCTACTTTGTTTTCCCTACAATATGAGCTCTTGAAATATTGGATTTTTGACTTTCTGTCTGTACAATATGTGGACTCCAATGATAGCGGAGAGCAAATTCAATTCGGGCAATTTATGCCTATCTGGAAATTAATCTTCCCAAAGCAATTTCATTCTTTTTTCATTTAAATACACCCAGACAATTCTGTATTTCATTTGGGGCAGGGAAAGGTTTGCTTTGCAGTCTACTGTGGAGTTAAAGCTTATGACGTTTCCAATTACTGTCAGAAACTCACTATGGGTAAAGATGTGCATTTGGCTCACAGAGTTTATTCCAATTCTCTCCTCTGGAAGACAGCAGTTGCCCAGAGGCCAATTTCAGCTCAAAGGATAGTAGCAGCATTTTGGTCCAAAATAAATCCAAACAGAAATAAAATCGAAAGCCAAATCAAAGTTGTAGAACCAAGGAATGGAGCCAAAGGTCAAGCTGTGTCAAGAATTAAAGTCAAGTCAAATTGTTTAGGGAAGGAATATCTGGAATGACTGAAGGCTGGGCCAGGCAAGAAGAGCAGGGTGATAGGCTACTTAAGGACATCATGCAAACAAGCAAGGCAGCACCAGGACAAGGCAAGGCAAGTGCTGGAGCCTGGCTGGATGACTCTCTGATCACTGGGGACCTTACTTGTTGAGAAAGATGCTTCCTGCTTTTCTAAACCAGATCCCTCAGATAGGACAAGCTGAGTAAGGATTTCCTGGTATTAATGCCTGGTAGAAAAGAGATCAAGCCAGGTAACATTTCATGTATCCATCTCTTCAAGGCAAGAGTCCTGTGCACTCACTACCATTGTTAGTACTGATTATCTAGGAGCCTAGGTCTGCAGTCCTAAACTCACTTATTAGGGAGCAAGTCAGTTGAATGTAGTGGTCCCCTTCAAAGAGTCCTCCAGTGGACCCCTTCTGACACTAGCAGCTGTCCCCAGTGTACTTACCAGCAGGCTTACTGGTGGCAGTGAGCACTACCACCATGGAAATTTGTGGCAGGAACCTGTGAGCTGCCCACCATTTTGACATTTCCACAACGTCCTGATGGAGCATCATTCTGGGGCATTGTTGGAATGAGGAAATAGCAGCTTCCCAACCAGCCGCTGCCAATCAGTAAACCTAATCCTGGGGACATGGAGAGGTGGGAGTGCCCAAAGCAGGACAGGCATCAGCACTGGAGGCTCTGCCCCAGCAGCTGCCAGTGGATGCTACATGTTGCCAGCAGGCCTGACTCCTGCCAGAGGATGCTGCATGTTGCCACGACTGGTGACTTTATAGCAGGAGTAGGCAGAAATGTGCTCCTGGACATTTTTCTTGGCACCCACCAAGGTGCCTTACCCCTCCCACTTTACTGTTTGAATTGGCACATTTCCTTACCAGCAGCGGGGGTTGCTATGGAATAGATTTCTGCTGGTGCTGAGAACTGTGGGTCTGAAGAATTTGTTTTAGTGTGTTGGGGCTCAGACCCTACTTCTGTCTTGTACTCAGTCTTTTGAGCAGGTTACTTGTCCTTTGCCAGGCCTCCCATAGAAGCCATTTTGTGGTAGTGCCCCAGTTTCTCAAATTGCCAAATGTCCCCACAGCCCAAAAAGGTTGCTTATCCCTGCTTTATAGCATAAGGAGTAAAGCCTTTTGCTTCAGGGGGAGTTGACTTCATCCCAGGAGCGGTGTTCTCAAAGAGGGCATCACAAGGCCACGAACTAGCATTTTAGGTGGATTACCACACCATACTGCATGCCTATGTTTGAGCCCTTCTCTTGTATGCCAAAACATTGTGATTGGACTAATTAAAGGTCAAAACCATAGAATGTTCACTTTCTTTAGATGCAAACATGTAAATTGTCAAACTAAGTCAAATCTTCCTTCACTGTTTTTGGTAAGACGTATTTTGCAATAAGACCCACATTAGTAGTGTGAGTTATCATTATTGTTTGGGGGTAGGGGGTTGTTTGTTTTTTGGCCAGTTGATTATTTATTTATTTATTGCTCAGCACTTGTTTAATTGTAATATTGAATTTCTTTCACATTTATTGAATTGTTTTTATATTTTTCAATAATCCTTCTGGAACCATAACGACAAGACATCTGCTCATCTAACACTGTTTCCTAATATCCTAAAATTTCCTAAAAACCATGGCTGATAACAGTTACGTAATTTTGACCTATTAGCCTCCTTTCAATTACTGGAAAATTATATGCCAGGTTCCTAAGGCAGAAGATTCTGACTTGGATCAAGGACAACAATATCATTGGGGAGGAACAGATTGGCTTCAGAGCAGGTTTCTCTACTCTTGACCATTGCTGAGTATTAGTTTTTCTGGCAGAGAAATGTACCTCAATTCATGGTGGTGAGCTCTTCTCTGGTTTCACTAATCTAAAGTCAGCTTTTGACTTAATTCCAATGGAATTGCTATGGTCCATATTAAATAAAACCTCAATAAATAAACATCTATTATTTCTCACAAGTTGCCTGTATAACCAAACTTGTAGCCAAGTTAGGTGTGAGCAGCAGAGACGTGGGCAAACCAAATTTTTGCCACCAGAGGTGTCAGACAGGGCTCTATTTTAGCCCCCCCCCCTTTTTTATGTTGTGGCTTCTAACCTCTGTATCACTGAGTCCTACTCCCCCCAAACTGTCTTCTACAAGAATTACCCTATCTTTGGATGCCAATGATGCTGGCCTGCTTTCATTGTCCAGAATAGGCCTAAACCACTTATCTGCTTTTGGGGACTGTTGTACTAATAACAGCTAGATGGTAAATAATAATGGGTTGGTTCCAGATTTTTTATGCTCGATCGACTGCGCTGGCTGAAGCGAAGAGGACTTTTCAGGGCAGCCCCTCCAGCCCCTTGAAAATGCTTCACAGATTCAGGAGACCCTGCTGAATGGGGTGAGCTGTGCTGTGGGGGTAGGGGGATTCCCAAAAATCAAGCAAGGGACCATCCATGAACAGAGCCCTTCTTCTTATGGAAGGCAGATCCTGGATCCAACCCAGTAAGTCCAAGGTCCTAGTAGAAAAACAGCAAAGAGCCTTCTGGCACCTTAAAGATGAACAAATTTATTCTGGCATATTCTTTCATGGACTGCAGCCCACTTCATCAGGTGCATGAAGTGTTATCCCAAGTTCCAGGTATATATGCACAAACATAATTGGGAGAGGGGAATAGTAAGGTCAGAGGGAACTGAAAGGCAGGAAGTGCAGACAGTGATAATTACCTTATTTACAGTGGCCATTCACAAAACAGTTGCTGATAAGACAGACATCCTTGCATTGGTGGGATGATTAACACAGGTAAGGGGCAGACCCTTTGTCTCTATTCAAGCCAAAGGAGACAGAGTTGTACCTCTTGATGCCTCACTTTAATGCCCTAAACAGCTTGGGGCATAAGTATCTGAAGGAGTGCCTTTTCCCATACCAACTTGCCCATGTACCAGAATCATCAGATGAGACCCTTCTCTAAGTACCATCCGTAGGAGAGGTGTATTATGCATGCACAAAGGAGAATACCTTTTCTGTAGTAGTGTCCCAACTCTGGAATGTGTCACTGGCACCAATATTATACTCTTTTTGGCATAGAGTCAAAGCATTTTTATTTGCCCAAGCATTTTAATTGATTCTATTATGCTCCGCTGGTTGTAGTTTTATTGTTTATTGCCTCTTAATTTATTTCCATGATTGATTGATTGATTGATTGATTGAACACTGTAATTGCAATGTTTGGTGGGGTGGAGGTGGTTATGTTTGTAAACTGCCATGGAATCCACTTTAGGATGAAGGGTGGTCTAGAAATTCTATCTATATATTGATTGTTAAATAACCTGAAATGGTTATGTTTGCATTTTTCTACTGCTCCCTCTAGTTGCATTCACTCATTGCTCTCTGATTCCTTTGTCAGCTGGTGGATGTGAGTTATGAAAAGGGAGATTTTTTAGCTGGGTTTCTCCCCTGAGATTTTGAGTAATTATGGCCTAAAGAGGGCTCAGCTCTAAATTCCACAGAGGTTAACAGACCTAGATAGACCTAGATCTACAACATTTCAGAACTGCAGCTGATAAATCTTGCTCCCCACTATCCTTATGTAACCTTTCAAGTTATGGAATTTCTAGAGCCCCTTACTTGTGTACACATTAATTGCTTACGCATTATGCTCGTTCACTTTAACGTGCTGTCCTCTGCTTTGCTGACTGCCTGATTCTGCTCAATGAACGACTTTGTCCTTGTGGAATTGAAGAAATAGCATCTGTTGGCCATGTTCTCATAGACTGCAGTTTGTATAGGGAGCCCAGAGAGAGTTTGATTTTCCTTTTATTCAGAAATCTGCCTGGAAGACCAACTGAAACTCTGGTATCTTTCTGTTTATGGTATCTTTCTGCTTAAGGAATGACTCTATCCATATTTCTGAGAGGGTAGCTAAATTCTTTTTATCTGCAATACAAATTAGGAAGCACTTCCTTTCGGCTTCTGTGATTTTATTTGGGTTCTTATTACGTATTAACTTCTTGTATTTGCTTTTATCAGTTTTGTTGTACTATCTTCTATTGGTCTGTAACTACAATAAACCAGTCATTCAGTCATCATTCATTATTCATTCAGTTAAATAATGAGAGTGCCAAAAAAAAAAAAAAAAAGGGTTTTGCATTGCACGAAGATAAAATTTCATATGCCCATTTGTACAATAATTAATGTAACACTCTTACGCCAATTGATTCGGACTGCAATCCTATACCCGTTTACCTGGAAGGGAGCCCCATTGAACTCAGTGGGAGTTACTTCTGAGTAGGTATGTTATAGAGTTTTACTGTTCAAATCTGATAAACTTCCACTCACATTGCCCATGGGTGCGCATAATTATATACTAGTAAAAAATAAAATAGAAACTGCCTGAAGGTCTCCTCGCTGTGCAAAAAAAAAGACGCATGTTCATATTTGTTGCTTCATGGGCATGTGTTTGCTTCATTTTGTTTCTGCTTCATAGGGTTGCTTCATTTTGTAAAGGAAGCTTCATTGGTATTCTCTATTTACAGGCAGTCCCCAGGTTACAAACGAGTTCTGTTCTTAAGAATGTCTTTAAGTCAGATTTGTATGTAAGTCGGAACAGCATAGCTTTCTATACACTAAAATCAGCATTGTAAATTACACAAATTGCATAGTATACTATGCTATATACTCTACGTAAACGACGTAGCGCCCAGGAACCCAGAAGTCCGTTCTTAAGTATGGGTTGTCTGTCAGTCAGATGTTCTTAACTCGGGGACTGCCTGTATTTAAATGGGAAAATCACAGGGCACAATATAGCTTTTACAGTTGTTAACAGAACTGGATAAATCTGCATGGACAGTTGCCCCTTCTGAGTGGTCAGTCTGCCAAAAATAGGTCCAGAGGGTTTTGTGCTAGACACCTTTAAATTTGAAGGATTTTTTAAGAACTTTCTGCTGCCACTTTTCTTTAAAGCAAAGTATTATATGAAACTCATAGGGTGCTGTGCCTCCGTTAGGACAGACAGAGACTGGCCATGCCAGAGTGTGTTTGGGGTGGGGCCAAGCACGTGCAGTCTGACCCGGCTGGGCTGCCTTACCAATCAGCGCCTGCTCCTGAACTGGTTTCTGTTTGCTGCTTTCCGGACATATATATTTTGGCTTCGACCCTTGGACTGTGATAACGACGACAGCTTATCTTTGTACTGGACGGATTTATGACGTAGGGTATGTACCCTTTTGTAAAAACCATGCAAAATTTTACATGCATAGGTGCAAAGATTCAGGAGATATTCATCAAAAACAGCATTTGAGATTTCTGTTAATGATTATACAGTATGTATGCCCAGTTGGCATAAGGTCACAGAGGATACAGAAGTGACTCTAGGAAAGTGCCTTGAAAAGATTTAGAAGGATTACAATAGCTGCAAAAGTTCCTAAGAAATCAATCCTGTTTGAAAAAGTGTATTTGTGGTTTAATTATGGAATGTAGCACAAGGCAGCAAGATACAACAACTGCATTCAGTGACTGCATAAATGTACTCTCTTTTCCTTTGCTAATGTAGAACAGGCAGACAAACTGCTCTCTCACTAGCACAAAAGTGAAGGGGTCAAAAAGCCAATCTGACACACCTCTCCTTGGAAATAAGTCCCGTTGAGTTCAGTGTGGCTTATTCCAAGGTAAGTAGGTATAGGATTGCAGCCTAATTGGTATAGGAGCTATGTTATCCCTCTAACTCCCTCCCAAATAATCCCTCCCATTGGAAGTGGAACAAGGCATGAAAGTAGAAGAACCAATTAACAGGAGCCTTTAGATGTGCAAACCCGCAGACAAAGTATGGCATTATTCCATTGATAGATAGACTGGTCATTTACAATGCTGGCTTGCTCTTAGTTACCCTCTCACCTGCCCCACCTCCAACAGCAACTTCCTTATAAGGAAAAAGCTCCAGAGTACGTTGGAAAAAATGTTACAAAGCTAGGCTCAGGCAAAGAAAAAAAAGCAGTTTCTAAAATGCAAATGAAGCCTCTCCCCTAAAAAAAAAAAAATGCTTCAGATCCAGCTGCTCCATTTTGTTCTCATGTTTCAGCCCAATCAATAACTACTTGAGGCAGCAGATTCACAACTATAAACTGAAATATTTGATATATCAAAATACAAATGTTGCTGTTCACACCCCATTATTAATTAATTGTATGCATGTAGGAGAACCTGTGGAAATTATCAATGTTGCTGGAATGATTCCATTTTACACTTGGATTACAATCATAAAAGGTGTGGTTTGCAACAGCAGCCTTGTTGGGATGTGATGCTAAGCCATGGATTAGCATTATAAAAACAAGCCACAGCAAGCCTCGGGATCATGTGCTCCCCCACTCTTTTCCTCAGGTGGCAACCTTCCGTTGCACTTCCATTTTTGATTAACCACAATACGTCCTGACATTAAAACCCAGACAAACTGGTTAATTCTTAACTATGGTATGTTGAAACAAGCCAACTTCAAGCCACAGTTTCAATGAACCATAACTAGGAGCACTCAGACTGGCCACAGTTTAGGGTTCAGATATCAGTTTACTCAATTAAAGTGGTGTTAATCTAAAACAGAAGGGGAAGCTACTGATCATGGCAGCCGTGCCTGAGGAGCACTGGGAAGGGCAAGTGTGTGAGCACAAGCGTGCTGTGGCTCCTAATGCTAAACCATGGTTGAGCCTTGTGTCCAACAGCAGCCAACATTTTTGTATGCCATTGTCAGTTGAACTGTGTCTGTATTGCCTTAAAATCACTAGCAAGAAAATTGGGGGGGGGTATGCCAATCATTATGTGGCCAAGGCCTCTCTTTGTCTGGGTGAACCACAAGATATGCACGTTCAGTTTTTTCTGGGACC
>JAHFWL010001081.1:0-176791 GCA_021292165.1 Shinisaurus crocodilurus
GGGAAGACTACAGGCAGGTAGCACAAACTGCAGGAATAGTGTCAGGAAGGCTAAAGCTGAGAATGAGCTAAGGTTAGCGAGGGATGCTAAAAACAACAAGAAAGCTCTTCAGATACATGCACAGTAAAAGACAGAGGAAAGAAATGGTGGTTCAACTACGCAATGAGGATGGCAAATTGATAACAGAAGACAAAGAAAAGGCAGAAGTGTTCAATTCATACTTCGGCTCGGTCTTCTCCCAAAAGAGGGTCTATGACCCCCCTGGCAAACCTGAAGTGCAGACTGAAGGGGCAGGATTGCAGCTTGAGATTGATAGGCAAATGGTCAAGGAGCACCTGATTACTCTGAACGAGTTTAAATCTCCAGGGCCTGATGAGCTGCATCCTAGAGTAAAAGGAACTGGCAGAAGAACTCTCAGAACCACTGTCTATTATCTTTGAGAAATCATGGAGGACAGGTGAAGTGCCAGATGACTGGAGGAGGGCAAATGTTTCCCATCTTCAAAAAGGGCAAGAAGGAAGAACCTGGGAACTATAGGCCAGTCAGTCTGACATCAATCCCTGGGAAAATTTTTGAGCAGATTATAAAGAAGTCAGTCTGCAAGCACCTAGAAAACAATGCAGTGATTACTAGAAGCCAGCATGGATTTGTCAAGAACAAATCCTGCCAGACTAACCTGATCTCATTTTTTGATCGGGTAACCTCCCTTGTGGACTGTGGGAATGCTGTGGACATAATATATCTGGACTTCACAAAGCTTTCGACAAAGTGCCTCATGATATCCTGATTAGTAAGCTAGCAAAGAGTGGGCTAGATGGAACAACTATCAGGTGGATCCACAATTGGCTACAGAATCGAAGAGTGCTTATCAATGGTTCCTTCTCAAACTGGGGAGAGGTAACAAGCGGGGTACCACAGGGCTCGGTCCTGGGCCCGGTGCTCTTCACATTTTTATAATGACTTGGATCAGGAGGTACAGGGAATGCTTATCAAATTTGCAGATGACACAAAGTTGGGTGGAACAGCTAATACTCTGGAAGACAGAAACAAAATTCAAAGTGATCTCGATAGGCTGGAGCGCTGGGCCGAAAACAACAGAATGAAATTTAACAGGGATAAATGCCAAGTGCTGCACCTAGGAGAGGAAACCAAATGCAGAGTTACAGAATGGGGGACACTTGGCACAACAATACTACAAGTGAGAAGGATCTTGGAATTGTGGTAGATCACAAACTGAATAGGCCGCAATGCGATGTGGCTGCAAAGAAGGCAAATGCTATTTTGGGCTGCATTAATAGAAGTATAGCTTCCAAATCGCGGGAAGTGATAATTCCCCTTTACTCGGCACTGGTTAGGCCTCTTCTTGAATACTGCGTCCAGTTCTGGGCACCACACTTTATGTAGACAAACTGGAGAGGGTTCAGAGGAGGGCAACAAGGATGATAAAGGACTGGAAACAGGGCCCTATGAGGAGAGACTGAAAGAACTGGGCATGTTTAGCCTTCAAGAGGAGACTGAGGGAGATATGATCGCACTCTTTCAGTACTTGAAGGGATGTCACACAGAGGAGGGCCAGGATCTCTTCTCGATCATCCCAGGGGCTCTCCCAGTCTGGAGGCATTCAAGGTGCAGCTGGACAATCATCTGTCAGGGATGCTTTGACCTGAATTCCTGCGTTGAGCAGGGTTGGACTCGATGGCTTGTGGGCCCCTTCCAACTCTACTTTCTATGGATTCTATGATCTTCTAAACAATCTAGGAAAGTTTCTATTGTACTGTTCAGTGGGGCTTTGGATGTACCCTTTATAGCCTGTAATTTTCCTCCCATTTTCTAGATCCCTGCCATGTAACCATGTGATCGTGCTATTCTTCTTTCCACAGAGTTTAAAATACAAGTTACAGCAGGGCTACCCTATGGGGTTCTACAAAAATTCCGTGGACTTTCTAGATAGATGCTGCACATTTCAGATAAAATCTTATCTGAAAAGGTCTGGCTATGGTTCAAAGCTGTGTGTTGTTGCCCTTTCCGCACTCCCTCCCAACATCTTAAATTAGATGTGAATAAACAACTAGACTTGTGTTTTTTGATGCACTGCCACCAATGGCAAATAGGGATGCTTTAACAATGAGTTAAAAGGGAGCCTCTCTCCATAAGAATTCCCAACACAGAGGAGAGGGGGGGGAGAGATGACAGACACATACAAGCTTGTTTATCTAGAGTGACCCCTATGGTTTACTACCTGGGGTTGTGTTCTTAAAAATACCCAAATCCAAACAGTGTCATAATCACAAGGTTGGAGGAACGCAGCTTGAAAAGATTGGAAAAATTGTTCTTTAACGTCGGCCACCCCTGAAATTGTATGTTGTAAGTGAAAAGTGTTCTTTTTCTAACCAGAATTGTCATGTACAACACAAGTAAACAAGTTTCCATTTCAGCCTCTAGGCCAGCCTTACCCTAAAGTTAATTGGTAGGCCTGTCCTTGCTAGCAATGTTCACTTTTAAAACAACAACAAACAACAACAACAACAATTAGCATTTTTATATCCTGTACTCCTTTTCAAAGCCTTGTGTGAGGTACACAAAGACATTTAAAACTGATTTTTTAAAATATCAGTTTCAGTGGAGCAAATGTGCAGTGTCTAAGACATTGGCATTCCTAAACCATACAGATTTTGGCAAAATATGGTACTGCAGTGTTATTTACACTAAATGGCAAAACAGGCTACATGTTTTCTTATATGGAACAGAATTCAGTGTGTATTTAGCCCTGCTGTACAAAGCCAACAATTGGCAAGGGAAGGTTACCAGATTATTCACCATAAGGGTCTTCCCAAATGAGACTTTTATCATGCCATGCCATCTCCTGCCTCATTTATGGGATTTTACTGGGGTAGGACCGGCCAGAATTCATCACCCATCCATTTCTAATCCTTCTCTGTTTCCCACTATTTCTTCCATCTTTTTTCTTACTTCTGAAAATCCGTTAAGCAGAAAAGATGGAACAGCTGTGGCAATGCTTTGCAACTGGTAATGCTAGGATCCCTACATTTGGAAGCACTTAAAAATGTTTAAGGATACAGGAAGAAGTGGCCTTAATTGCAGAGATTATCAAGAATGGTTTCCACCTACAAATAATTTCAATTTTAATATGGCTGCAAGTCACAAAACACAGATCCCTTCCTACCCATTTAGCAATGTCTTGATAGTTTACACCACTTCTCTCTCTCTTACCTGCACCCTTGACTCTCGTCTCTCTCTCTTCTGCCCTAAAAGCCCCACTCCCTTCACTAAGGGCTCAATCCTATGCATGTCGAGACAGAAAAAAAGTCCTACAACTCCCAGCATTCCTCCCAGTCTAAACATGCATAGGATTGCACCCTAAATCTCCCTTTATCTCCCTAAATCTCACCCTGGTGCAGAGTGAGATTACATTGTAGAGCCAGACACACACCATACTAACTTTATAGACAATTATATATATATATATATATATATATATAGTCTATAACTTTATAAACATCAGAGACAATTTTAGGCATTCTAACAATGAAGATTTTGGGTGCAAACTCGGAGGATTAATACGCATCCTACGCAGGGCGGGAGGAGTGCAGAGGCGAAGGTCACCAACATGCCCCTCCCGCCCTGCAGCTCAGCGAGACGGCCAGTTTTGGCCATCTAGCTGATGCACTTCGGACAGGGAGGGAAGGAGACTGAGGCACCACCAGAATACCTCATATCTTAGTGACACCTGTCTCCTCCCCTCCCTGTTCCCCGGACCACCCCCTGAACCCCATCTCCAACATCACTCTTGTAGTGCTCCATGGTGGTGAACCTATTTTGGGGACAGAGTACAGCACCACGGAGAGCTCCTATAAAGCTCCAAATAAACGCTGCAGTGGATAAGGAGCCCCACTGACACAGGCGTCACCAGCCTCCCCTGGGTCTCCTCCCTCACTAACTGTCATGGCAGGCCTGCATAACTTGTGGCCCATGAAGCCGAACCGTAAACATATGTTATGACCTGCCAAGTTCTTGACATGCCCCCCAGCCCCATTTTTTCCAATCCCAGGCAGGGACAGCAAAAGCAGATTTATTGAGCTACTGGTGGGCAAGCAGACGTGGTTAGTGGGTTGCCTCAGGCTCAGGAGGCCGCACGTTGTGGAGGCCTCTGTTATAGATGTTTGCTGTTCCAAATACTTGGGAGAGTTTTGAAAGACAGTGCTACCTCATTGCAGAGAGGTCTATCACTGTAATAGAATTTACTATGGTACATCTAGTAGCACGGTGTAAGCATTGCCATGAATAATTGAATATCATCAAAAATTAAAGCTCAACTATAATTGTTGGAGAAGTATACAAAGCCCATTTTGTACTGCAGTCTCTTCACTTTTAAATATTCCGTATCTATTATCTTGTGTAATTCAGAGTTTTGAATGGCGTACTCACTCAGACCTCAAGTGACTGAGGACCATGAATGACCCAAAAGAAGACAAGACTTGCTCATAAAACAACACCCATTTCTCCTGCTGCCTCAGGCAATTAAAAGTACAGGAGAACTGTCCAGCATCTTTCAGGCTCTGGGGCATAGTTTGCAACTTCTAGAGGCAATGTTAGGCAGCTGCCCTCTAGGGCTGGAGCCCCGAATCTTTCATTTGGGTCCCCGAATCTCTGGGAGGCCCTCTGGCTGCCCCACCACCCTACTACCCATGGGCACTTGCTGAAATAAAGGTACAGGGGCCCTGGTGATCTCCATTGCATCTGATCCCTCTGGATCAGCTGGCTTTATGTTCACATGAACTTCAACACCTGCTGCCCCCCACCCAAATCTTTCTGCCTGAGGCTTTTTTCTGAAATCAAATGCCCTCCTCTCCCCTGTCCACACATCCCTTTTTACAGGCATGGGTGCTGTTACGAGAGAGTCTTTTACACCACACACACACACACACACACACACTATGCCACAGTGTGGCATAGTGGTGAGAGTGTTGGACGGACTCGGGAGATCCAGGTTCTAGTCCCCGCTCGGCCATGAAACTCACTGGGTGACTTTGGGCCAGTCACTGACTCTCAGCCTAACCTACCTCACAGGGTTGTTGTGAGGATAAAATGGAGAGGAGGAGGACAATTATGTAAGCCACCTTGGGTTCCTTGAAGGAAAAAAAAGGTGGGGTATAAATGGAATAAATAAATAAATAATAAATACACACACACACACACACACATTTTAGGGCATATGTAAAATTAGCATATGCAATTTTTTGTTGTTGTTGTTTGTTTTGGGCCTGTGGGCCTGAGCCCCAATTAGGGGTGGGCGACCTGCCCGGCACTCGACTCGCGGTTCGCAAGCCAAGCGCGAGCCCCATCTGAGGGGCTTGCCAGACTTCCAGGTCCCCGGCTCTATGTCGTTTACGTTGAAAATAGCTTAAAATATGTTAAAAACGGCTGCAATTTGTGCAAATTAGACCACGATTTGAGCAAATTGCAGCTGCTTTTAACGTATCTTATGCCATTTTCTATGTAAACAACGTAGTGCCAGAAACTGGAAGCCGCTTCCCTGGCTCCGCTCGTGAGAACGCAAGTCGAGCCAGGGAAAAGGTAGTGCGAGCAGAGATCAGGGGGACTTCTTCCCTCGAATCGAGCTCCGCGCACATCCCTACCCTACCCCAGATCTTTTCGGTACCTAGCACTGCTCCTGGCAACTTCCATGAAACTCTGGGGAGTAACTAGTGATGCAGTAGAGCCAGGGCTCGTAGTAGGGTTGAAGCACCAAGACTTTCTGATTAGCAGGGATAATGATGTTATCTGCCACCATCCTCAGACTTCCCCGTTGCCCCTGAGCTTAGCTGCAATCCTCACAGTAGCTAGGGGGAAATTAATTTTCTCAGCAACAATATATTATTGTGAGCTATCCCTGTTGTAATGTAAAATATTTTCTGGTATCTCAGTCTTGAATGGGCAATTAAGATTCATTTCCTTTACAAAAGACTTGCTCATGATGAGATGAAAACTGCTAGAACTAGTTTGTTAACTTTGAGACAAAATATTTCTCCCTGGTGCTGGGAAAGTTTGTTTGTTTGTTTGTTTGTTTGTTTTATACCCCACCTTTTTACCTTCAAGGAACCCAAGGTGGCTTACATAATCCTCATCCTCCTCTCCATTTTATCCTCACAGCAACCCTGTGAGGTAGGTTAGGCTGAGAGTCAGTGACTGGCCCAAAGTCACCCAGTGAGTTTCATGGCTGAGCAGGGACTAGAACCCAGATCTCCCAAGTCCCAGTCCAACACTCTCACCACTACACCACACTGATTCTCAAGTTAACTCCTGGAAAATCTTGAGCTCATGGTGTTATGCTGTTTGGGGACATGTTGTATTCCTCTATTTCCATTTCTTGTGCAATCTCAAGTCCCTCCAGCCAAAATCCAACATACTAACCAGCACACTGCCCTTTGCCAGCTCACTATTCTATGGCTGTCAGCTCATCCCAATAAATTGTATATTATGCAATGTACTGCTGCCTTTTGTTGTGTGTGCATTGGGGGGGTGCAGGCATGCAGACACACACATCCAGATGGATCACACATAGTTGGCTGCCTTTTTGGACTCTCCCTTGGGGCCCTGGCTATGGAAACTGTCATTATGAGCACCTACACTTCAAAATGTACCACTGCACCACTGGAAGTAACTTCCCTTCTTGCTTTGCCTTAACCCACCACTCTTTCAGTTTCACCAATTTTCACAGCTTCAGTCCTCTTCCTTTACTCCTTTCCTTTCACATACAGCCTACTAACCCCAGTTACCCTCCACAGAAACACTTCTTCCTACAGCAAACTGATTTGTTTCTTCTGGGCTCAGCTCAAAGTGCTGGGGGTTGTTTTTTTATTCTTGTTTATTATCATAACATTTTATTTTATTTTGAAACAAAGTTAACAAAATTAACAAAAAGAAGAATACACATAATAATAGTCAAGGTCACTAAAGAAATGAAGGAATTCACTAATTCTTAGTCTATAACTGATGTGCTTATGGAACATCTACAGTAAAACGGCCTAAGTAGGAGCTCAATGCCTAATGAAAGAGGAAAAATACAATTTATACAGCATATAAAAGGAGTGTGTGCAAGTGTGTGTTATTTTGTTTGTATGTGTGTATTAGTCAGGAAAAATATAGGCAACTGCACTTGATTGGAATTTGATCAAAAGTTTGAAGAGCTTCAACATCTACTATATAAAAGTGAATGTTTGTCCGTTTGTTTGTACGTGGGTCCGCGCGGCGGGTTTGCGTCGCCTTGGCTCCTACCCGGTTGGACGGATCCACCCCAAACTTGGCACGCATACTCCCCATCATCCAAGGACAAAAACTGGCAGGTTAAAATCTCCGAAAAGCCCTCACCGCACCTGTACAGCCCAAAATAGATGAGAGCCAATGGCGTCGCTTCTTGGAATGCTCGAAGGGCCATTCAGGAGGCGTTATGCAAATAGCTCCAACAGGCACATAGAATGTTGGTATGCACTGCCTCCACAGGGGCCCAATCAGAGGCGGATATGCAAATCTCTCCTACGTCCAAACAGAATGTTCACATGAACCACAGCCGGTTCATGTGATTTGATTGCGTAATCCCGGGGGGGGGAGGAAGGCAGGGATTTCATTGTTGCATAGTCCCAGGGGGGAGGGGAAGCAGGGATTTCATTGTGTAGTCCCGGGGGGGGGGGGACAGGGATTTCATTGTTGCATAGTCCCGGGGGGGAGGAGGGAAGCAGGGATTGATTGTGTAGTACTGGGGCTGGATCTAAAACACACAGGGGTTTCATTGTGTGGTCCTGGGGGGGGGACAGGGATTTCATTGTTGCATAGTTCCGGGGGGGGGGAGGGAAGCAGGGATTTCATTGTGTAGTACTGGGGGGGATTGTTGCATAGTCCCGGGGGCGGGAAAGCAGGGATTTCATTGTGTAGTACCGGGGGGGCACAGGGAATTCATTGTTGTGCAGTCCCGGGGGAGGGAGGAAGCAGGGATTTGATTGCATAGTACCGGGGGGGGAGCAGGGATTTCATTGTCTCGTCCTGGGCGGGATTCATTGTTGCATAGTCCCAGGGGGGAGGGGAAGCAGGGATTTGATTGTGTAGTCCTGGGGGGGGGAACAAACAGGGATTTCATTGTTGCATAGTCCCAGGGGGGGGGAAGCAGGGATTTCATTGTGTAGTACCGGGGGGGGCACAGGGAATTCATTGTTGTGCAGTCCCGGGGGAGGGGCGAAGCAGGGATTTGATTGCATAGTCCCAGAGGGGGGGAGAAGGGATTACATTGTGTGGTCCCGGGGGGGGGCGAATTCATTGTTGCATAGTCCCAGGGGGGAGGGGAAGCAGGGATTTGATTGCGTAGTCCTGGGGGGGGAGACACACAGGGATTTCATTGTGTGCTCCGGGGGGGGGGGGGGGGGCAGGGATTTCATTGTGTAGTACTGGTGGGGAGGGAAACAGGGAATTCATTGTTGCATAGTCCCGGGGAGAGGGGAAGCTGGAATTTCATTGTGTAGTCATGGGGGGAAGCAGGGATTTCATTGTGCAGTCCTGGGGGGGAGCAGGGATTTCACAGCGGACAGCTACCTTAAGGAATTTCGAACAAAGAGTGCCTATAGGAAAAGGACGACCCGTGCAACGCCGGGTAAAAAAAAGCTAGTAGGAAATAAATGGGAACCATGGTGCCATAATATCTTTCTTAAAGTTAGAATTCATTCCTTGCTTGCTGCACTTGCTAAGTAAGTTTATACATAGTCATAGTCTCCCAAATTTTATTAATCCACTGCTCTTTAGTTGGTTGCTTTGGAGACTTCCAATTACATGCTATACATGACTTTGAAGCTGCATACAACTGCTTAAGAAGATCCTTATGCAGGTTCTTAAGTCCTACAATGTTTTGGGCCTGGATACCACCCATTCCCTGAGATTATTAGTTGAGGCTCTCCTCTGCATGTCCTGATGGTATAGTACATGGAGACAAGCAAGAGAGCTTTTTCAGTGGTGCCCCCACCACCTCCTTCCCAGGGGAGGCCACCTGGTGTCATTCAGGTACCTAGCATATATATATATATATATATATATATATATATATATCCCCCTAGGGTTTTTTAAAGAATGTTTATACTTTTCAATTTCCCCCACTTTTCAAACAGTTGCATCAACCTGCTCTTAATGATTGTGCTATTTATTTTTGTATGTTCTTATATTTTAATTATTGTGCATTTTATATTTTTATTATTCTTATTGATTGCTGCCCTAAGAACCGTTGAGAAGGTGCAGGATATGAAATAAATAAATAAGTAAATGTACTGGGGCTGGATCTAAGACATTTAATGATTAACTAATATATATTTTATTTATTTATTATTTATTATATTTATACCCCTCCTTTTTTCCTGCAAGGAACCCAAGGCGGCTTACACAATCCTCCTCCTCCTCTCCATTTTATCCTCACAACAACCCTGTGAGGTAGGTTAGGCTGAGAGTCAGTGACTGGCCCAAAGTCACCCAGTGAGTTTCATGGCCGAGCGGGGACTAGAACCCGGATCTCCCGAGTCCCAGTCCAACACTCTCACCACTACGCTACACTGGCTCTTAATACTTAATTTCTGAGAAAAAATAAATGTCAAATAGCTTCTGCATAACAGGTTTGTAGAAACAAGGCTGGTGGCCCAAAATGAAAATATGAATGTCTCTTTTCTATCTATGGATTTCAAGGATTTTCAGAAATAAAGTGATAGATGAGCGTAGTTCTTTGGGACTACATCTTTTTATGTTTGACTTAAATCTACTTTGTAATCTGCCATTGTTAGGGCATTTATCTGAAAACTTGTATAGGGTTATAGCAGCATAGCTGACAAACTGTAACAGGTAACTATTTCTCTTTCTCTTATATGGACATCATCTCTATACATTTTAGGAGGCCATGTCTGATACATTAAGTACTTTCCTGTAAGCACAGCTCCTAGCCTTAAAACTTTTAAGGCTATTTTGTCCAACTGAAATTCCATTATGTAGGTAAACAATTTAAAGCTAAGATAAAAATATATCAGAGCATTTGTAATGACTCTACCAATAAACCCTCTTTTGGATGTATTATAAAAACAGGACCAAGACAGTCTCAGATAGTCTGATAAGGGCCCCTTCTGAGTTCTCCATATTCAGGACAAAAAGAACTTGCGATTTAAAAAAAAAAACCCTGAATGTGGGAGAAAGTTAAACTGACCGATTTGTCCATCCAGGCCCAGGGTTTTGCTCTTTAAAGTCTGGGTTTGAATCTTTCTGTATGTAGCCATGTTAGCGCTTAATTAGGGTTGCCATCTCTCCCTTTTTCTGACAGGCTCCTCATCTTTAACAGTGATATGGCAAGCAGGTACATGCTGGTCCTCTCCATGCTGGGAATAGCTGTAGCCAGGGATGGGGACTCAGACTCCAGGACTCGACTCGTGAGTCGGACAGAGTCCCCCCTCTGACTCAAGTCCCACTCGAGTCCCAATATTTTTAATGGGACTCGAGACTCAACTCAGGACTCGAGACCAAGGACTCTTCAACATCCCTGAGCTGTGCCAGAAGGAGTAGAGAGAAGTGCAATCGCCGGCGAAGATTTTATTTTTTAAAATCATTTTCCTAAAATGCAACCTTTCAGACATTTTAGGTTTGGCTGCCTCTGCCTGCCTGTTTGGGGTTCCCAGCCTCCTCTGCCTGCCTGGTCTCTTCTTAACCAGTTCCACAGTTTGAATTGTCCAAGACAAACGCATCTGCCTGCCTGCTTTGGGGTTCCTTGCCTCCTCTGCCTGCCTGGTTATTTTGGGTTTGTCTGCCTGGTCTGTTCTTGTCAAAATCAGTTGCAGAGTTTTGAAATAAAAAGGCACACTTGTGCCTAGAATTTATTTAAGCCACACATCTGAAGTAGCCTTATTTTGTTGGGGGAAAACCCTATTGATTTTAATAGGGACTGATGGAGTCAGCTTTGGGAGTGACTCGGGACTCGGGAGTCACCATTTTGGACCAAGGACTCGGACTCGAGACTCGGGTCCAAAGACTCGTGACTTGACTCGTGACTCGAGACCAAGGACTCTTCAACATCCCTGGCTGTAGCTATTTAATTTGGTTGGTACAGATGGGTGAGAATTTCATTTCAGTTCATTTTTTATATGAATTTTCCAAAATTCACAAAATTCATATCCTTCATATTTAGGAGAGAAAGAACTTGAGATATTTTAAAAAATCTAATTTGAAAGAAAGCAAAGCTGACAGAGTTGCCCATCCCTGCTTCTGAGGTTACCCTTTGTACATGCTAACTTAAGCTTTTTAATCTAAAATCAGGAACGCTGTAGACATTAAAAAAAAATGATTGTGGTGAGGGTCAGACAAAACCGGAAAACATCCAAACAAAATAACCTGATAGAAAAGAGAGAACAAGTCTCAGAAAAAGAAAGTTTTATTCTTCAGAGTAGCCCAGAAGTTTTGTAGGGATTGCTTTACCTTTTATCCTCTTTTCACGGAGGAGCTCAAATGAAAGGTCACAAATTCTAACAATCCAGCTACAGTATGGGATAACAAAGATATAAAGAAAAATCTTTATATTTTCATATTTTGGTGACTGGAGTTGGGATGTGGGGTACATCTCCCAGTAAAGTAACATCTCCCAGTAAAGTAACTGAAAAGAATGTGTAAGAGATGGAAAAAATGCAAAATATAAGGGTCCAGCTTGAATTTTTTATTCATCTGTATTGAGTTTCAAAGCACATTGCATCAGCACAGTTGCTGCCAGCATTTGTCAATGGAACGCTATGGTCCTCTGAGCTAGCAGATGGGAATAATGAGAGAATTGTCATTCACAAATGAAAATTAGCATTTATAGATCTAATAGATTAGTTCTAATTAGGAGTGGTGGGTTAATGCTTGCACAATGCCTTGCAAATGGTGAATCCTATCAAATATCCTAAATGCACTACTAAATATACATGATGAAATAATTTTAATTTTGTATAAGCAGACGAGGAAATGGAATATTACATTAGATTTTTAATAGAAACAGATAAATATTTACTATACTAAAGACTCCCTTTTCTGAACACACTCATTCAGTTGGGTTTTGCCTTAAGAGGTTATAAAAGCATTTTCACATTTTTTAGATAATTTATAACTAATTTCATCAAGACCAAGAGCAAGTTCCCAACAAGTTTGAGTAACAGGATTTAAAATATTCAAATAAACACTTTTAATAAGGCAAGCCAAATCATAGGGAAATTGAAAGGTTAATATGAAAACGGAGTTGGATCCACATATGCAATTAACTTTCCTAAGCAGTGGAGATGAGGGACTGGTCCATAATTAGAAGAGACATCCAGCCACAGAAATGGTTTTTAGGAGAGTTCTGATTGCCACCTCCTCAAGAGCAGAAGCACTCAACCTTTCTCAGTTTCTTATTTATTTATGTCTCATATTTATATGACACTTTCCACAGAGGTGTCAAAACAGTGAACATAAACTGTAATGCCATCAAAACAACAGCAGAATATAACAATAAAACAACACAATAAAAAAGTTAATCAGCACTAAAATTGCACACTCTACTGTGTGATACAGACCATAACTGGCTGGGTCACACTTCAGGGAAAGCCTTTGTGAAGAGATGGGTCTTAAGACGACATCTAAGAGTGCGATCTTATGCATGTCTAACAGAAAAAGTCCTACAACTCCCAGTATGGCTGGCTGGGGCATGCTGGGAGTTGTAGGAATTTCTTTTCTGACTAGACATGCATAGGATTATGCTCTTAGATGTCAGAACTGTGGGGGCTTTCTATGACAGTTGGTAAAGCATTACAGAGGGTGGGTGCTGCAGCATCAAATGCTCTACTGCAAGTACCCCTAATGCAAACCTCAAGAGGATGTGGTACCCTCAGAAGTGGCACCCTAATATCTGGGATCATCAGAGGGTGCCACATCCTCAGGAGCATGTGGCACCCTCTGATGATCCCAGATATTAGGCAGGGACATAAAGGGTGAAGTGATCCCTAGGGTAACCTGGTCCCAAGTTGTTTAGGGCTTTATATGTTAACAACGACACCTAACACTTGGCCCAGTAGCTTATTGACAGTCAGTGTTGTTCTTCTAGCAAAGGTGTAACCTGCTGTCGGAATGTGGCCCCAGTTAGACGCCTCGCTGCTGAATTCTACACCAGCTGCAGCTTCCGGACCAAGCCCAAGGGTAGCCCCACATAAAGCACATCACAATAATCCAATCTTGAGGTTATCAGTGCCTGAACCACCGTGGCTAAGCTATCACGGTTCAGGAATGGCCTTAGTTAAGCCCATAGGTATCTGGTTAGCCACTGCAGAAAACAGGATGCTGGACTAGATAGGCCTTTGGTCTGATCCAGCAGGGTTCTTCTTAGGTTCTTAAGTTATAATGCCCTCAAATAAAAACAAAGTAAGCATCTCCTAACTTGTCCTAGCTAGCTATGGTGGATCTCAGCCAAGGCTACTCACACCTCCCCTTGTGCCCTGTCCGATTCTTCAGGGGAAAGAGACTAAAAGTAGTCCAAGCAAAAGTAACAAACAAGAGCCTTTGCCATCTTCCAGAGATTGGACTCAGTCAAAAGATAGTATGGCACCCAACCTAGATTGAATTTGAGCAATTTTGACTGCAAAATTCCCAGCACACCACTGTACATGGTTCAACTTCTGGGTGGGCTGCAGCAGAATCTGGTAGACCTTTTGCTGGTCAGTAATCCACAGATAAAATGGTGCTTCAGAAATCCATCTCCTCTGCTTCCTAGGCTTTGAAAGGGTCTCTATGCATGCTGGTACTAAACTTGGGCTTCAGCATCATTTTTTTCATGTTATACACAGATCTTAACACTTCCAGTCTTTCAACTCCCCAGTAAACAAAGAGGAGATACACCAATAAAGCAGAAATGCAGGACGTCTGGGAGTTAGCCTCCCACTGTGAATTCTTAACAGGGCATCATCGAAACAGTAAACTAAAGAAACCCCTTAGAGCATTCTGGAATTGTACTGGATCTGTAAGCATCTGAGGTTGGATCAGATTAACAGAACTAGTACCTGAAATTTAATTAGGTAATGGTATGACTATGGCCATTAAACTGACCTTTCCACATTTAGGGAGAGAAGGAATCCTATAAACTATATTCTGTTCCACATCAATTTTGCTGGTCTGTGACCTTAATAAATTGATGATGATGATGATGATGATGATGATGATGATGATGATGATGATGATGTGATGATTATGATGATGACAACGATGACATTCAGAAGACTAGATCCAATCCAGGCTTGTGCAAAATAAATCCAGCATATAAATTGTAATAATACATTAAGAATGTTCCATGATTGCCATGGAGCCTATATGATCCTGTATGCTACACCTGTCAAAGTGGATTAAGCATTGATGTTGAAGTCCTGCAACACTATCATTTGGAGATCTTACTAGATCCAGGATCACCAAGATAGACAGTTTATCTTGTATCATCCCAAATTTCTTGCCCTTTCCGCACACTGCCTCATAGCGGGCTCATGGCTTCTGCCTCACGAGTCATGATCAATAATAATAATAATAATAATAATAATAATAATACCGGTAATAATAATAATAATAATAATAATAATAATAATAATAATAAGGCAAAGGATACATTGTCAATATGTACCTTAGCCTGAATTGAAAGAACCTAGGCTATTAAAGTGGAATAAAATCAAAACACAGTATCATCATCATCCTTCCAGGAGGCTTGTAGTTGAAATGCCTGAGGGCATCTGGAAATCAGATTCATCAGGAAAGCAAAGCCACACGATGTCCTACTAACATTTGCATGCTATTTATAACTCAGTCATACATAAAACATGTACACTCTACAACACTGGAATCAACTGAATATATATAGATGGTGAAGCAACCCTTTAACGTGACATCTGACACTTTCTGTCCTCATCTTGGCAAGAACGCATCCTTCATAAATTTATCTGTTCAAAGCAATTCACCAAATTATAGGACATCTGCTTTTAAAATTTATAAATAGTCCTTTCCCCATTGCTCTGTTAAAAGAAACCCCAGAAAAGTAGTGAGACTTAAGACAAATGTGTCATTTAGGGACAACTGCTTTTTTTTCTTTTTTAACTTGCCAAAGAGAATGCTCAGCTCCACCAGTTTTTTCTTTGCACCCTAATAGGCCAGCTTGCGTGGTAGAATGGCAGGGTACTACAAATAAACAAACTTCTCAGAACTGGTTTTGTTATTTCCTTAAGCTCATGATGCCAATTTTTATATTTATTGATTGATTTGATTCGATTCGTACCCCACCTTTCTACCAAGAAAAATGGCACTCAAGGCGGCCTCTTTTCTGTTCTAATGAGCAAGCACAGAAAGAAACATAGTAACGGAGCTCGGTCACATTTTCTAATGAAACATATTTGCTGAAGTATTCCATTTTAATTGCACTTAAGCATACGTCAATATGTTTCCAAGCTTATCAGACATTTAAAAATCAAATTTCCTCATTTGAAAAAGAGTCTGACATCAATTTAATGTTATGGGACATTTTGTCATATTTACATTTAAACATATATGGCGGGGGGGGGAGGTTTATCAAACTTTTTAGGGCACAATCCCATGGCTGCTAGACAGAGTCTAGATTACCATAGGAGAGGCTAGAGTCCCAGCTCCACCTCAGAAATGCGCTCTGAAGTCAGAGCTGGGACTGTGACCTTGGAGCACCCTCCTGCCACGCTTGCAGCCAGCACACCAGCTGTGGCTCCAACTTGGAAGACCGACCTTGGGGCCAGAGGTTTGTGAGTGTTCTGGGGGGCGGGGAGGAGATGAGACAGGCTCCACCACGAGACGTAGTCATCATCATCATCATCATCATCATCATCATCAGGCGATCACTCGTGACCGAGTAAGATTGTCTTCTAGGATAAAAATTTACAAAAAGGAGATTTTAAAAGGAGGAAATTCTAAAGAAAATTGTGTAGACTCTAGCGATGGGTCCGTAAGTGACTGTGGAGGCCAATTCTAGATCCACACAGCTTCCCACAGTGAGGACACAGGTTACCAGATGGAAGATGGTCTTGCAAAGGATTCATTTGACGTGCTTTTCGCTTAGCACGGTTCTCCCTTTCACCTTGCACTCAGGCTTCTTCAAAGTCCATGTAACCTTTGTGAAAGGCCAACCTCCAGTTAGATCCTGGCAGTGCCTCAGCCTGTTCTCTTTGCACTCCGGCACAGAAGACGTAGATGGCTGAAACTGGATGTCTAAGTCTTTTGCAGGGCAGGAGGCTCCTTCTACCCTCAACAGGATGCCTGTAATAGTCCGAGTTCGGAGGATTACGGGTAGCCACATTGGATTGCACTGTTAGGGTGCAATGCTAATGCATGTTTTAGACGGGAAAAAGTCCTTCAATTCCCAGAATGCCCAGGCAGCCATGCTGGCTGGGGCATGCTGGGAGTTGTAGGACCTTTTTTCTTTCTAAACATGCATATGATTGCACCCTTAACAATGTACCCCTTTGCAGGTGCAAAGTGTTTACATCTCTTTCACCATCAGATATGTTCCTTGGGTTAGGTAATTATTATTCCTCCATCAAAACCTGGAGAAATGAGCCAGATAAGATTTTCATGGATTTCATAGATCATAGAGTTGGAAGGAGCCTACAAGGCCATCGAGTCCAACCCCCTGCTCAATTCAGGAAACTAGAGGAGGGGTCTCCCATCCAGGTCATAACCAGGCCTGACCCTGCTTAGCTTTCCACGCTCAGACAAGCTGAGCCAGCGTGAGCCACAGGCCTGTTCTAAATAAATGCTTCAGTTCTGCTTGAAAGTGTAAAAGCAAGATTCTATGCACATATATCTGTAACTGAATAAGAAATCCTACATGCAGCCAGGGTAATATGATTATGATTGTGATTGTGATTATGATTATGATTTATTTATTCAATTTATATCCCGCCTAGAGTATACTATTACTCTAGGCGGTGTACAAAATAACAATCAATTAAACAAATAAATATGCTTATTTATTTGTGGGTAGTGAGGGTGGTTCCTAGCCTGATGTAGCAGCCAGGCCTGGGCATGCATAACCCCTGTCATAAGGATGTAAGAAAAGCCCTGCTGTATCAGACCAAAGGCCTATCTAATCTTGCCCACAAGCGGGACATAAAGACAGCTGCTCTCTCCTGCCATTGTCCCTGGAAACATGGCTGCCTCTGATCCAGGAGGTAGCATGTAGCCATCATGACTAGTGGCCGATTGTTAGCCTTACCCTCCATCAATTTGTCAATACCCGTTTAAAGCCATCTAAGCTTTCAGGTAGAGTGGTCACGTGTGTCCTACTTTTCGGAAGTCAGACTCTATTTGAAGGGTTGTGAAAGGGCAGTCCTCTATTTGAAGGCCTGACCAATCAAAGCCTATTTAAATATAAAGAACCAAGTGAGAGCAAGGGCCTTGAAGTTGCCCATCAGCCGTTAGCACCTGGACAGCAGACTGAGCAGACATATACAAGTCTTCCCCACTATGGTGAGATGTATTGTTTGTATTTCTATCTAAATTATAGTAATTGTTTCTAAACTTGCACCTATGCACATAAAGTAGCTGATGCAAATTTTATGCAAACATGTGGCCCCTTATGTCCTCTTTGTTGGAGATGCGTAAGAGGCCACCGTACAATCAGGTCACGGGCAATAGCACTGATCATCTGTTAGGGACAGGACAGGAGGAGCAGGGGACTGGATTCAGTGATCCCTCCTGCAGAGCGGGGAGCAAGACTGGGTTTGACATCAGGGGTTGTCCATGTCCACCTACCTTACCCCACCCCCAGCCCTCATTAGGGAGCTGCTGCCAAAAGGAACTGTACAGTGGATCTAGCCTTTTGGGTCTAGTTACAAAAGCGGTCAGCCTCGAGGCTGTTTGGGGTGTGAAGGCTGTTGTGCTTCCTTTAATACTATATCCTTTAGTTAGGTCAGCGGCAGGCGGCAATTAGGACATCTGCTGGGGGAGAGGCTTTTCCCATCTTGCCTCTCATGGAGTTCTGCTGCCTAGCAACAGCCAGAAGTGGAGTTTCCATGGGGATGCTGGTGCCATTTCTAGGCTCAGGATAATATGAGAAACTGCTTAAAGGAGGGACTCTCACTGTTGCTGGAGGGTGCACTGTCTGAAGTCTCTTGTGGGGATTAGGCATTTGGGGCTACAATTGGAGTCTCCATCTGAGGGGGACGTTTTGGTTGTGTAGGGATCAAGTACACTTGGTCTTGTTTGGTTGGAGGCTGCTGCTAAAGGGAGGGAGAGAGAGAAAAAGAAGGGGAAAGGCCAGAGGTGCTGGAACTGGAGAACTGACTGAGAGAGCTGGACCAATGACAGTAAGATAAAGATAAGGGACCTGGATAAAATAGGGACACAGTCTAGTTAGTTTAGCTGGATGCATTTATCCCTGGTTGAAATATTATCCCATTGCTCATATTGTTCTCTCACACACACACTTCCTCCCTCTCCTCCTCTCTCCATATCCATTCAGATTTTAAAACCTTTTCCTATTGACATTTTCTTCAGTATAATTTAAACATTGTTATTTGAAAGTTTGTGATCTCTTTTGGGGTGGGAGTTGCATTACCAACCCCATATCTAATAGCCAACTCCCACACCACCTAAAGTAGATACCTGAGACCCAGAGAGTTTTCAGACTGGTTTGATGAAAGTAGCCAGAGTAATAGACTTCCACCTGGTGGCAGCAGAAAAGGCCACAAGAAGGGAAGGCCAAAAAGGAGTACAGGTACGGGATTTTGCCTGTTTTCACTTCCACTCATAGCACAGGGTATTGCCAGTCTGTGACAGTGCCCTACTATTAGGCAGAGTGAGGCGGCCACCTCAGGAGGTGGATTTAGGGTGTCATGAAAGGACAATAAATTGATGGTTATTTAATTTTTATCATTGTATTCTTGTATATTGTATTATTGTATTTTTACTGCCAAAGATGAGGAGTGGTACTCCAAACCATATAAAAACTAGGGTTATAAACACCTATGCTGCCATTTTGTGAGTCACTCCAGCATTTTCTGATTGGCTCTGCCCCCCACCCACTGCCATTTTGTGACTGATGGGCCTCAGTCAATTTCAGTCCTCTCAACTGAGCCCTGGGGGTAGAAAGTTTGAGAACCTTTGTTCTACAGTGTTTACTCTCAAGCATGCCCCATTTAGCAATGGGACCAGTCTTAATTAGTAGCATCTCTCTTGCAGATTCTGACTCTTTTATGGCTTCTTTTCCAATGTGGTTGATGATTGACCTTAAATTTTTCCTTAGTCAGTCAGCTTCTGTTCCCTGCAAGGGGAGCTGTTGGTCTATTATTTAAATGACTGGTTCTCTTTCTCCGCCCCCCACCCACCCATTTTTCCTTTTTATGGGAATACGGTTTTGGTTCTCTTTTTGGTCACTGGTTTATTTTATATTTTATTTGGGTTTATATTTTTGAATGCAACAAACTACATATGAAAAGCCAAACACAGTAAAAAAAAAAAAAAACCTCAACAACTTAAGCTCTAACTTAAGAACAAGAGGAAGAAGTGGGGGAAGGTGTATATTTTTATTTTTAAAGTAGTCATGGGTGTATGAACAACAGGGATACATCATAGCCAATAAAATTGCTGATTAAGAGATTATTTCCATATCTACTTTGTTTTCCCTACAATATGAGCTCTTGAAATATTGGATTTTTGACTTTCTGTCTGTACAATATGTGGACTCCAATGATAGCGGAGAGCAAATTCAATTCGGGCAATTTATGCCTATCTGGAAATTAATCTTCCCAAAGCAATTTCATTCTTTTTTCATTTAAATACACCCAGACAATTCTGTATTTCATTTGGGGCAGGGAAAGGTTTGCTTTGCAGTCTACTGTGGAGTTAAAGCTTATGACGTTTCCAATTACTGTCAGAAACTCACTATGGGTAAAGATGTGCATTTGGCTCACAGAGTTTATTCCAATTCTCTCCTCTGGAAGACAGCAGTTGCCCAGAGGCCAATTTCAGCTCAAAGGATAGTAGCAGCATTTTGGTCCAAAATAAATCCAAACAGAAATAAAATCGAAAGCCAAATCAAAGTTGTAGAACCAAGGAATGGAGCCAAAGGTCAAGCTGTGTCAAGAATTAAAGTCAAGTCAAATTGTTTAGGGAAGGAATATCTGGAATGACTGAAGGCTGGGCCAGGCAAGAAGAGCAGGGTGATAGGCTACTTAAGGACATCATGCAAACAAGCAAGGCAGCACCAGGACAAGGCAAGGCAAGTGCTGGAGCCTGGCTGGATGACTCTCTGATCACTGGGGACCTTACTTGTTGAGAAAGATGCTTCCTGCTTTTCTAAACCAGATCCCTCAGATAGGACAAGCTGAGTAAGGATTTCCTGGTATTAATGCCTGGTAGAAAAGAGATCAAGCCAGGTAACATTTCATGTATCCATCTCTTCAAGGCAAGAGTCCTGTGCACTCACTACCATTGTTAGTACTGATTATCTAGGAGCCTAGGTCTGCAGTCCTAAACTCACTTATTAGGGAGCAAGTCAGTTGAATGTAGTGGTCCCCTTCAAAGAGTCCTCCAGTGGACCCCTTCTGACACTAGCAGCTGTCCCCAGTGTACTTACCAGCAGGCTTACTGGTGGCAGTGAGCACTACCACCATGGAAATTTGTGGCAGGAACCTGTGAGCTGCCCACCATTTTGACATTTCCACAACGTCCTGATGGAGCATCATTCTGGGGCATTGTTGGAATGAGGAAATAGCAGCTTCCCAACCAGCCGCTGCCAATCAGTAAACCTAATCCTGGGGACATGGAGAGGTGGGAGTGCCCAAAGCAGGACAGGCATCAGCACTGGAGGCTCTGCCCCAGCAGCTGCCAGTGGATGCTACATGTTGCCAGCAGGCCTGACTCCTGCCAGAGGATGCTGCATGTTGCCACGACTGGTGACTTTATAGCAGGAGTAGGCAGAAATGTGCTCCTGGACATTTTTCTTGGCACCCACCAAGGTGCCTTACCCCTCCCACTTTACTGTTTGAATTGGCACATTTCCTTACCAGCAGCGGGGGTTGCTATGGAATAGATTTCTGCTGGTGCTGAGAACTGTGGGTCTGAAGAATTTGTTTTAGTGTGTTGGGGCTCAGACCCTACTTCTGTCTTGTACTCAGTCTTTTGAGCAGGTTACTTGTCCTTTGCCAGGCCTCCCATAGAAGCCATTTTGTGGTAGTGCCCCAGTTTCTCAAATTGCCAAATGTCCCCACAGCCCAAAAAGGTTGCTTATCCCTGCTTTATAGCATAAGGAGTAAAGCCTTTTGCTTCAGGGGGAGTTGACTTCATCCCAGGAGCGGTGTTCTCAAAGAGGGCATCACAAGGCCACGAACTAGCATTTTAGGTGGATTACCACACCATACTGCATGCCTATGTTTGAGCCCTTCTCTTGTATGCCAAAACATTGTGATTGGACTAATTAAAGGTCAAAACCATAGAATGTTCACTTTCTTTAGATGCAAACATGTAAATTGTCAAACTAAGTCAAATCTTCCTTCACTGTTTTTGGTAAGACGTATTTTGCAATAAGACCCACATTAGTAGTGTGAGTTATCATTATTGTTTGGGGGTAGGGGGTTGTTTGTTTTTTGGCCAGTTGATTATTTATTTATTTATTGCTCAGCACTTGTTTAATTGTAATATTGAATTTCTTTCACATTTATTGAATTGTTTTTATATTTTTCAATAATCCTTCTGGAACCATAACGACAAGACATCTGCTCATCTAACACTGTTTCCTAATATCCTAAAATTTCCTAAAAACCATGGCTGATAACAGTTACGTAATTTTGACCTATTAGCCTCCTTTCAATTACTGGAAAATTATATGCCAGGTTCCTAAGGCAGAAGATTCTGACTTGGATCAAGGACAACAATATCATTGGGGAGGAACAGATTGGCTTCAGAGCAGGTTTCTCTACTCTTGACCATTGCTGAGTATTAGTTTTTCTGGCAGAGAAATGTACCTCAATTCATGGTGGTGAGCTCTTCTCTGGTTTCACTAATCTAAAGTCAGCTTTTGACTTAATTCCAATGGAATTGCTATGGTCCATATTAAATAAAACCTCAATAAATAAACATCTATTATTTCTCACAAGTTGCCTGTATAACCAAACTTGTAGCCAAGTTAGGTGTGAGCAGCAGAGACGTGGGCAAACCAAATTTTTGCCACCAGAGGTGTCAGACAGGGCTCTATTTTAGCCCCCCCCCCCTTTTTTTATGTTGTGGCTTCTAACCTCTGTATCACTGAGTCCTACTCCCCCCAAACTGTCTTCTACAAGAATTACCCTATCTTTGGATGCCAATGATGCTGGCCTGCTTTCATTGTCCAGAATAGGCCTAAACCACTTATCTGCTTTTGGGGACTGTTGTACTAATAACAGCTAGATGGTAAATAATAATGGGTTGGTTCCAGATTTTTTATGCTCGATCGACTGCGCTGGCTGAAGCGAAGAGGACTTTTCAGGGCAGCCCCTCCAGCCCCTTGAAAATGCTTCACAGATTCAGGAGACCCTGCTGAATGGGGTGAGCTGTGCTGTGGGGGTAGGGGGATTCCCAAAAATCAAGCAAGGGACCATCCATGAACAGAGCCCTTCTTCTTATGGAAGGCAGATCCTGGATCCAACCCAGTAAGTCCAAGGTCCTAGTAGAAAAACAGCAAAGAGCCTTCTGGCACCTTAAAGATGAACAAATTTATTCTGGCATATTCTTTCATGGACTGCAGCCCACTTCATCAGGTGCATGAAGTGTTATCCCAAGTTCCAGGTATATATGCACAAACATAATTGGGAGAGGGGAATAGTAAGGTCAGAGGGAACTGAAAGGCAGGAAGTGCAGACAGTGATAATTACCTTATTTACAGTGGCCATTCACAAAACAGTTGCTGATAAGACAGACATCCTTGCATTGGTGGGATGATTAACACAGGTAAGGGGCAGACCCTTTGTCTCTATTCAAGCCAAAGGAGACAGAGTTGTACCTCTTGATGCCTCACTTTAATGCCCTAAACAGCTTGGGGCATAAGTATCTGAAGGAGTGCCTTTTCCCATACCAACTTGCCCATGTACCAGAATCATCAGATGAGACCCTTCTCTAAGTACCATCCGTAGGAGAGGTGTATTATGCATGCACAAAGGAGAATACCTTTTCTGTAGTAGTGTCCCAACTCTGGAATGTGTCACTGGCACCAATATTATACTCTTTTTGGCATAGAGTCAAAGCATTTTTATTTGCCCAAGCATTTTAATTGATTCTATTATGCTCCGCTGGTTGTAGTTTTATTGTTTATTGCCTCTTAATTTTATTTCCATGATTGATTGATTGATTGATTGATTGAACACTGTAATTGCAATGTTTGGTGGGGTGGAGGTGGTTATGTTTGTAAACTGCCATGGAATCCACTTTAGGATGAAGGGTGGTCTAGAAATTCTATCTATATATTGATTGTTAAATAACCTGAAATGGTTATGTTTGCATTTTTCTACTGCTCCCTCTAGTTGCATTCACTCATTGCTCTCTGATTCCTTTGTCAGCTGGTGGATGTGAGTTATGAAAAGGGAGATTTTTTAGCTGGGTTTCTCCCCTGAGATTTTGAGTAATTATGGCCTAAAGAGGGCTCAGCTCTAAATTCCACAGAGGTTAACAGACCTAGATAGACCTAGATCTACAACATTTCAGAACTGCAGCTGATAAATCTTGCTCCCCACTATCCTTATGTAACCTTTCAAGTTATGGAATTTCTAGAGCCCCTTACTTGTGTACACATTAATTGCTTACGCATTATGCTCGTTCACTTTAACGTGCTGTCCTCTGCTTTGCTGACTGCCTGATTCTGCTCAATGAACGACTTTGTCCTTGTGGAATTGAAGAAATAGCATCTGTTGGCCATGTTCTCATAGACTGCAGTTTGTATAGGGAGCCCAGAGAGAGTTTGATTTTCCTTTTATTCAGAAATCTGCCTGGAAGACCAACTGAAACTCTGGTATCTTTCTGTTTATGGTATCTTTCTGCTTAAGGAATGACTCTATCCATATTTCTGAGAGGGTAGCTAAATTCTTTTTATCTGCAATACAAATTAGGAAGCACTTCCTTTCGGCTTCTGTGATTTTATTTGGGTTCTTATTACGTATTAACTTCTTGTATTTGCTTTTATCAGTTTTGTTGTACTATCTTCTATTGGTCTGTAACTACAATAAACCAGTCATTCAGTCATCATTCATTATTCATTCAGTTAAATAATGAGAGTGCCAAAAAAAAAAAAAAAAAAGGGTTTTGCATTGCACGAAGATAAAATTTCATATGCCCATTTGTACAATAATTAATGTAACACTCTTACGCCAATTGATTCGGACTGCAATCCTATACCCGTTTACCTGGAAGGGAGCCCCATTGAACTCAGTGGGAGTTACTTCTGAGTAGGTATGTTATAGAGTTTTACTGTTCAAATCTGATAAACTTCCACTCACATTGCCCATGGGTGCGCATAATTATATACTAGTAAAAAATAAAAATAGAAACTGCCTGAAGGTCTCCTCGCTGTGCAAAAAAAAAAGACGCATGTTCATATTTGTTGCTTCATGGGCATGTGTTGCTTCATTTTGTTTCTGCTTCATAGGGTTGCTTCATTTTGTAAAGGAAGCTTCATTGGTATTCTCTATTTACAGGCAGTCCCCAGGTTACAAACGAGTTCTGTTCTTAAGAATGTCTTTAAGTCAGATTTGTATGTAAGTCGGAACAGCATAGCTTTCTATACACTAAAATCAGCATTGTAAATTACACAAATTGCATAGTATACTATGCTATATACTCTACGTAAACGACGTAGCGCCCAGGAACCCAGAAGTCCGTTCTTAAGTATGGGTTGTCTGTCAGTCAGATGTTCTTAACTCGGGGACTGCCTGTATTTAAATGGGAAAATCACAGGGCACAATATAGCTTTTACAGTTGTTAACAGAACTGGATAAAATCTGCATGGACAGTTGCCCCTTCTGAGTGGTCAGTCTGCCAAAAATAGGTCCAGAGGGTTTTGTGCTAGACACCTTTAAATTTGAAGGATTTTTTAAGAACTTTCTGCTGCCACTTTTCTTTAAAGCAAAGTATTATATGAAACTCATAGGGTGCTGTGCCTCCGTTAGGACAGACAGAGACTGGCCATGCCAGAGTGTGTTTGGGGTGGGGCCAAGCACGTGCAGTCTGACCCGGCTGGGCTGCCTTACCAATCAGCGCCTGCTCCTGAACTGGTTTCTGTTTGCTGCTTTCCGGACATATATATTTTGGCTTCGACCCTTGGACTGTGATAACGACGACAGCTTATCTTTGTACTGGACGGATTTATGACGTAGGGTATGTACCCTTTTGTAAAAACCATGCAAAATTTTACATGCATAGGTGCAAAGATTCAGGAGATATTCATCAAAAACAGCATTTGAGATTTCTGTTAATGATTATACAGTATGTATGCCCAGTTGGCATAAGGTCACAGAGGATACAGAAGTGACTCTAGGAAAGTGCCTTGAAAAGATTTAGAAGGATTACAATAGCTGCAAAAGTTCCTAAGAAATCAATCCTGTTTGAAAAAGTGTATTTGTGGTTTAATTATGGAATGTAGCACAAGGCAGCAAGATACAACAACTGCATTCAGTGACTGCATAAATGTACTCTCTTTTCCTTTGCTAATGTAGAACAGGCAGACAAACTGCTCTCTCACTAGCACAAAAGTGAAGGGGTCAAAAAGCCAATCTGACACACCTCTCCTTGGAAATAAGTCCCGTTGAGTTCAGTGTGGCTTATTCCAAGGTAAGTAGGTATAGGATTGCAGCCTAATTGGTATAGGAGCTATGTTATCCCTCTAACTCCCTCCCAAATAATCCCTCCCATTGGAAGTGGAACAAGGCATGAAAGTAGAAGAACCAATTAACAGGAGCCTTTAGATGTGCAAACCCGCAGACAAAGTATGGCATTATTCCATTGATAGATAGACTGGTCATTTACAATGCTGGCTTGCTCTTAGTTACCCTCTCACCTGCCCCACCTCCAACAGCAACTTCCTTATAAGGAAAAAGCTCCAGAGTACGTTGGAAAAAAATGTTACAAAGCTAGGCTCAGGCAAAGAAAAAAAAGCAGTTTCTAAAATGCAAATGAAGCCTCTCCCCTAAAAAAAAAAAAATGCTTCAGATCCAGCTGCTCCATTTTGTTCTCATTGTTTCAGCCCAATCAATAACTACTTGAGGCAGCAGATTCACAACTATAAACTGAAATATTTGATATATCAAAATACAAATGTTGCTGTTCACACCCCATTATTAATTAATTGTATGCATGTAGGAGAACCTGTGGAAATTATCAATGTTGCTGGAATGATTCCATTTTACACTTGGATTACAATCATAAAAGGTGTGGTTTGCAACAGCAGCCTTGTTGGGATGTGATGCTAAGCACATGGATTAGCATTATAAAAACAAGCCACAGCAAGCCTCGGGATCATGTGCTCCCCCACTCTTTTCCTCAGGTGCAACTTCCGTTGCACTTCCATTTTTGATTAACCACAATACGTCCTGACATTAAAACCCAGACAAACTGGTTAATCTTAACTATGGTTAGTTGAAACAAGCCAACTTCAAGCCACAGTTTCAATGAACCATAACTAGGAGGCACTCAGACTGGCCACAGTTTAGGGTTCAGATATCAGTTTACTCAATTAAAGTGGTGTTAATCTAAAACAGAAGGGGAAGCTACTGATCATGCAGCCGTGCCTGAGGAGCACTGGGAAGGGCAAGTGTGTGAGCACAAGGCTTGCTGTGGCTCCTAATGCTAAACCATGGTTGAGCATTGTGTCCAACAGCAGCCAACATTTTTGTATGCCATTGTCAGTTGAACTGTGTCTGTATTGCCTTAAAATCACTAGCAAGAAAATTGGGGGGGGGGGTATGCCAATCATTATGTGGCCAAGGCCTCTCTTTGTCTGGGTGAACCACAAGATATGCACGTTCAGTTTTTTCTGGGACCCCTGAAAAGTAGAAGAACTGCTCATGTATGCACTGATGAAGGGGCGCAGGCAAGGAGAGATGCCATGTGGATGTGGAATAGCTGCTCGGCCAAGCCACCTGCTGCCCAGCACGAGCTGCACTCTAGCTGTGGGGTGGGGGAAAACAGAATTTGAAACAGTGGAAGGAGAGAACAGAGCACATCAAGGAAGGAAGGTTTTCTGTGGGGTAGTAGAAAACAGGAGTGTGAACCAGGGGAGAGAAGGGAGCAAGGAAGGAACCGAGGGTTTTGTGTGGGCCACAGAGGAACCGAGGGTTTTGTGTGGGCCACAAAAATTCTATATTAAAAAGCCTAGACAGACAACCCCTCCCCACCAAATAAAGGCCAATGACAACTGACCACGCACAGCAGCCGCAGAATGTTGACTGTCTATTGGAAAAGAAAAATGGAAAACGGGGAGAAAAAAGGCAGTCTGCCTGTGTACTCCAGTTGCTGGGGAACATGGCCGGGAAGGTTCTGTTGCACTCATGTCCTGCTTGTGGGAACTCATGGGCAACTGGCTGGCCACTGTGTGGACAGAATGCTGGACTGGATGGACCCGTGGTCTGATCCAGTATGGCTCTTATGTTCTTAATCCCTTGTGGATTGTTGCTTTAGAACTAGGGATCAGTCTCTTTGCAAGTGAAATAATGTTGTGTATTGCACATATACACTTCTAGCACAATCTCATGCCACTCTACTGCAAACCTTGACAGTGTTTCTTCATTACAGGAGTGTTGTATTTCCACAGACTCTCTGCTACAAAAGGATCTCTGGTAAAGGATCTCCATGAGAACAGCTCTCCCGTGATCAAATACTAGTTATGGGGTGGGGAGAGAGAAAGCACTCAATTAAAGAGGATTTGCCTTTCTGTATGCAAGTCTTTCAACACTGCTGAATGTCAGAAAAGATTTTCCTTTCCACAGAGTACATCTCCAGATGTGACCCCTGCCTAAATAGTGTGGGTTCTCTGGATTTGGGGTGCTTTTTTTTTTTTAAAGAAGTCTTCATATTTGCAATTGAATAGTTGCACTTCCAGCATCTTTCACAGGGACTTTATCTTTGTCTTGCAATCTGATTCACAGGCCAGTTTGTTGCAGAATACACAAAGCCTCAATTTATCAAGACTTCTTAGCTCCTGTCACCAATGCACAAATTTGCATCCAGTTTACAGCCTCATTGCTAATTGTTATTTGCAAAAGGGGATACTGCTAGATGCCAGAAATTACTTTCTGTTATTTTGTGAATATTCATGAGCCTTTCATAGACAACACTGCCATTAGTATTTACTGCTTAATTTCTTTATTGTATAGTTCTATTTCCCTTTATTTATTAGGCTTTTCCCACTGCCGAGGAAGCCATTATCTCAATAATGAAGCCATCTTTACCTCATTGGATGTATATTTTATTTTCAATTATTGCTTGTCTAACCTACTGTGAATTATGCTAATGATCTATTAACCTTAATAGTCAGTATTACCTTCCCAAAGTCTAAGCAATAATCCATACCGGTTCTAGAGCTGGTTATCATAATCCTCCTTGCAGCAATCCCATTGTGAAATCCCTAACAAAGGGATTGGTAGGCCTGGACATCTTGTGCATATGGGTTGCCAAACTAGCAGCAGAATATGATGAGAAGAATGCAGTGTAATAGATTACACCAATTTTAGTTCTGATTCAAAAATGGATGGTTTTAAGCTTTAATTCAGCTGGCTAATTTAAACTTCTGTAACAGGACGTTTTCTTTTCAACCATCTTCTTCATGGGTATCATAAAACACCAACCCAGTCCTATGGAACCAGGAATATAAAGGACAATTAAGTTCATAAAACTCTGAACTAGTACACTTTAAGAGAAATGGCTTGTTCTGGTTAGTTCTTGGTTTCCTTGGGCAGAATCCTGGGTCCAAATTTGTCATAATCAACATTAACATTAACATTAACATTGTTTTTGTTGTTGTTGTTGTTGTTGTTGTTACTATTATTGTTACCATTATTATTATTATTATTATTAATTTTATTTCTTTTTAAAAAAATTATTTAGTTATTATAAACTACATACAACCCTATAAAACAAAAACATACAACTACAGTAATTTATAAGGTGCACCCCTCACCCGCCTAGGGACCAACTAATATACTTCCATCCCCTTAATCAATTGCACATTCCAAAAATATACCATGTCCTGACAAGGCATACTCCCCTTCCCTTTTATTAATACATAGTCTAATAATTGATTCCATATATCCATAAAATTATTCTTCTTTAACTGTCCCTTTTTGCATTTGATACTACAAGTTAGTTTATCATTTAGGGCTATATCCCAAACTTCCTTATACCAATCAGTTATTAGAAAAGCATGTTGTACTTTCCATTTCCTCGCTATCATTAACCTAGCCGCTGTTAACAAGTTTACAATTAGTTCCTTCATATTTTGAGCACAAGTGACTTTATTGGTTATTGATAACAATGCAAGTTTATGACAGACCTCTAAATTAATACCAATAATTTCCAATATTTCTGTAAAAACTTCTCACCAAAATTCCAGTACATTTTTACAACTCCACCACATATGGGCATATGTACCTATTTCCTGACGCCCTCTCCAACAGAGTGCGGAGTAATTGTTATCTATTCTATTTAATCTTACCGGAGTTAGGTACCATAATTTTATTTCTATACCGCCCCATAGCCTAAATTCTCTTGGTAGTTTACAACGATTCATAAAATATGATAAAATACATTATAAAATATAAACAATAAAAACATCATAAAATTTTATTGCAGAAATTAAAAAAACAAATTTACAATGAGTTAAATAACTAAAACAAGTTAATGCAATGCAATCTAGAGAGTCAACATCAATAGTCAATTGGGTTCTTTTACCACAAATGAACAATGCAATTTTCATGTGTAAGAACAGATCACCCAAGTCAGTAAATGCCTTACTTTCTCCCAGCTTGCTTTCAACAGGAAATATGAATCCAACTCGCAAATATCTGGTGACACCTCCCCAAGCAAAACATACCAACTGATGGGCAAAACCAATTAAAACCAATCCACATAGTCATATACAACAAAGCTTCTTATACCTCAGACTACAAACTAGCATGAAGATTTATTCTGCATTTCATTTGGGGTTAGTAGGGGTCCACAATGAGGCTGTTCAAATTACATGAGGTGATTGTTCATCCCAAGATATAGGAAAGTATTAAACTAATTTTCTTCAATGTTCTCCCCTCAGCTATTTTTGAAGGAAGATATAATGTCATTCCATATGCGAATCATATATGTCTGTGCGGTAGTGAAATGTTAGAAACTGTACTACGTGCATTACAATTGTTGTGTAATAGAGATGATAGAAGCAGGCTTATTTGTCCTTTGATGGCTCCCTTCCAAGGAAGGCCTTTAGATTGGTATAAAGATTTTAGATTCCTGCTGATAAGAACTATATACACAGTCTTAAGTAACTGAAGGTGTAATCCTATGCCTGTTTAGATAGAAAAAAAAGTCCTACAACTCCCAGCATTCCTCAGCCATCCATGTTCCCCACGCTGGCTGAGGAAGGAAAGCTGGGAGTTGTATGACTTTTTCCTGCCTAAACAAACATAGGATTGCACCCTGAATTACTTGTATTCCAAGCTATAAAGATTCATAAGCAATTTCTGCTGAATTGTTAAGGGGTGCTGATTGTTTTAATTTTGTCTTAATCTTATTTAATATTTGTAATAATGAACATGTATTCTGGAGTCTCTTATACTTCTGATTTTGTTTTCCCCACATTTTATGGAATGAAATCACATTTTGTTTTTGGAATTTTAAGGTCTGTTGACTGTTAGTAAACCTGATACTTATACTGATACAACTCAAACTAGAGATCTTGAGGTCATGCTCCATAAGCTCTTTTGTCTACAAAGTAGATGGTAAATCACCACACAAGTCTATCATCCACATTAATTCTGCTATATCAGTTTACAGTCAGCATAACAATGAAAAATAAAGTTGTTTCAAATGTCGCCAGTGGCTAAATTAGTATCGTTAAAAATTATCTGTTCTGCAGTTAGTATCTGTGGCTGTTCATGGCACTCTGCCCAATTTTATGTATGGGAATGTACTGTCAAGTCCTCATGGGACCTTCTAGAATTCTAAAGGGAATGTGGGGAAAGATGCTTCTGCTTTCCCCATTGCTACATTTTATAGCACTGAGAGTATTCTAGAGCAGAATTAGCCTAATTAGCAGAAGCAGACTATATGGCACTGACCTTTGTCTTTAATTGAGAAAGCTTTCTGATGGAGTTCTGGAATGCCCTACATGTTACGCTAACATTGCCATGAAGAATTGTGCTTGAAATTTCTATGTGGTTGTATGTCTGCTACAGCTAGCGATGGGTGAAAAAATTGTTCCAGTTCAGTTTTGATAAGAATTTATGAAAATTCACAAAGTTCTCCCTATTTGGGACAAAAAAAACTTGAGATTTTTTAAAAAAATGAAAAGAAAGAAACTTGAATGCAGGAGAAACGCAAATGGACAGATTCATCCATCCAGGCTCAGGGCTTTGAGTGCTTAGTTCTTCAAAGTCTGGGTTTCAAGCCCAGTGTTGCCATCTCTTTTTTTCTCTCTCTTTTTTTGACAGGTTCTTCATCTTTTACAGCTATATGGCAAGCAGATACACCATGGTCCTTTCAATGCTGGAAATAGCTGTACCTCTTGAATGTGGCTGGTACAGGTGGCTGAGAATTTTGTTTCATTTTTTATTAGAATATACCAAAATTCACAATGTTCTTTATATTGGGTACAGAAGGAACTTGAGATTATTTATTTATTTATTTATTTGTTTGTTTATTTATTTATTTTTTAAATGCATGCAGGAGAAAGTGAAACTGACAGATTTACCCATCCCCTACCTAGCCACAGCAGCCTTTCCAACCTGGTGCCCTCCAGATGTGTTAGATTACAACTCCCATCATCCCCAGCCAGCATGGGCCACATCCTCTCCTAGTAGGGTTGTTATCTATCTCTTCCAAGGGGAAGGAAGATCTCAATTGCTTATTTTCATTGATAGCGAATCACTGCCTGACACTGTTCACATAGTTACCTCCTTTCCACATGAACAATCAGTTAATAACTGTACACTGACTGAGACGCATGAAGCATAGATAACGGTGCAGCAGTGTCTGTGATTGTGGTGGCTTGGAAATTGCCAGAATTGCTTTTGGCTCCACCTTTGTGCAGTAGGAGTCAGACAAGCATATATGTTCCCATGCAATTGTCAACATGTTAGTTGACTTATTTGTTTATATGAACATTTATGTCCCACCCTTATAAGTGCCAGAAGGATGACCAACACCAATTAAAACTAACCATAAAATGCAATAATGTTAAGTAAAAATATAATATAATATAATAAAAACAGAAACAGGCGCAGCAGATAAAATGGGCATCAGATAAGAACTTACCTATCCAATAAAACAAAAGCCTGCCTAAACAGGAAGGGTTTTTTTTTTACCATGTGGTGAAACTCAATAAGAGAGGGGAGCTACTGAATCCCCTGGCCAAAAGGTAACACCATTTTGGTTCAACCATAGAGAAGGCCCTTTCTCTCAGCCATCAGCCAAGCTTCCACCATGGCTGGGACCAGGGCCGGTGCTACCATTAGGCCAACTAGGCAGCTGCCTAGGGCGCAGGGCTAAAGGGGGCGCCAGAAACGCCTTGAAAAAAAATACAGCGCTCTCAAGTGGGAAGGGGGGGCGCTAAATATCTGATCTTGCCTAGGGCACCAAACTGCCTTGCACCGGTCCTGGCTGGGACATGGAAAAGGGCCTTTTTATCAGATTTTAGGGTACAGACAGGCTGTTATGGGACAAGGCGGTCCCTACAGTATATTAACATGTCAAGGAGTACTTGGCACAGTCCCTGCATATAAATAAACCCAAACTGACACATACAAGAAAAAAAAGTAGTCAAAGATCTTGAAATGCATGGGGACTACTTGACTATCACCCAAGTGGCAATCCATTCCCATAGTCTCTATGCATATGGCCACTCTAGAATATCCTACACTGCCAGTACAAATTGGGGACAGTATCCCTCTCCCCACACAAAAAAGATACATTGTGTTACTAGAGGTTTAGCACACTAGTCCCCTGTGTGGTGGCCCTTGCCATGATCCATGTGGGGTTCCATGATTCTGCCCACCTGCTATGTAACTAGCAGAGGGCAATATGGTGATAAATTTAGACTTGCTCAGCCACTTGCAAGTTTAGGGGACACAGAATAACTGCATTTTTGAACACCATACATTTCCTAGGGACTTCATAGCATTTGGATTGGTGTACATTTCAATTGTGCTGAAGGAAGCAATAAAGAAAAGTGCACATCAGAGACAAGTCTCGCTGGAAGACCTAAGACAGTGACCATCTTACGAGTTTTATTAAAGATTAATTCCTAGGGTCATTTGACAGCCACTGAATCTGCATGGATCTTCCATCTCTCTCTGGTCTAAAGGTGTGTGTCGCCACTAGCATTTGCATTTTCAGAGATACAATCTGTTTGCGATTCTACATTGTTTGAAAGACACACTGTTCTTCAGGATGATTTCTGCAGTGGGCCTGTAAATGCACTTACACAGAGTACTCCGTATAATGGTGAGGCCTACTAAGACTAATGCACCGAAATCTTCCTGACCCACTCTCTATTTTATGCCCAGTAATGGACACAGTAATTTGTTCTGAATGTGCACATTAGGTAGCCCAAGAAAAATCATAATTAATGGGACCATTAACATGACAGCAGATTCAAAGATGACTAGATCACTCAATACATGCTTTTATGTGTTATCATTTGTGTGTGTTTTTAAATTTTGCTGTTTTGATATTTTACATTTGCTGCTGATGCATTTCTGAAACTTCTCTTATTTTCTATTATGCACTTACTATCTTTTGTTCATTTTTACTGTATTGTTCTTTGAGGCATGATTGTTAAGTCGTCTAGAGACTGGATGGATATCCTTTATTATAGCTCTTCTACCTGCACACAATTAAAGCCTCTTTGAGATTGCCAGCAAAACCTGAGATATAAAGTGATCGGCATGCACAAATAGAGAACATGTTTGATCATCATAGAGTGCTGATTAAAAATATATCCTGTTTTCTCTCCTGTCTACTATACTAACACTTCAACCAGGTTGTAATCACACACACACAAATATAATCAATTCTGAGAACAGTCAATACTCAGAATTGGCAGCCCAGCTCTTTAAGTCTGCTTTAACTTCAGCAGTGCAAAAATGATCATCCAATTGCTAGTACAGCATTGTCCAACCCGGTGCACTCAAGATGTATTGGACTTCAATACACACACCCCATCAGCCCCAGCCTGCATGGCCAATGGTCATGCTGGGACTGGTTGTCTCACCTCCAAAATGAAGCCTATTATCTGAGGAAGTCCTGGAAATATTCTCAATCAAAGAAAATTCACATGCTAGGACCCCTTATTGACTATAGCTGGCCAGCAGTAGGGGTAGGGTTAGCCAGCCTCTTTGTTAGATGGAGCAGCCACATTTTTAGGCGTGACTTCAAGCAAATGAATTGGAAATCCATTCCTTCCTCAGAAGAAACAGAAACTTATTTGTCCACACCTGTATGATTTTTCCCTTTAACATCCTGAAATGCTGTTGGGAAGGAAAAATCCCATTTTATCTGCTAGGATTCTGTGTATAACAGGGCACTTTAAAAGAGTAATGGGCAACCGAAGTTAAATATTTTTCAAGATCACTCTTAAGTTATCCTCCCCACTTTAAGCACCCTGCTCTACTCACTCTCCTCATAACTAACAGGTTTTTGTCAGGATCACTTAAGCATAAGGGTGGTTGGGTTCCAGGGAAAACCTGAGTGAACAGAGTGTGCAGGTCAGCTGTATGGAATTTGGAGTACTACTGCTATTTTGGTGGAGGAGCACAGTTGCCACAGTGTTTCTTTAAAAACAAACAGAATGGTTCTGTTCTTAAAACAAGCTCTCATTCTTTAAATGGAGGGTGTCATTTAAAACCCAAAATCCTCAGGTGGTCCAAACAGTGTTCTAAATGGGGCAGTACACTCACTGTTCTTGACCCACTGTTCTCACCCTGGGGTGAGCACATGAGTATCTTCCACTCCTATCAAGTTTCCCATGTCACATTATTTGTTTTGTCTGAGCAATTGGTGTTCCTTTGTTTTCTACAGCTCACACACCTGACTATTGGCTGCCTTTTTACCTCACTTCTCTCTTTGTGTGCTGTCTTCATTACTGCCCTTGGCTTGGTGCTAGGAATGCGCAAATCAGCAAAACGTGACCTCGCCGAAGTTCTCCAAATTCCATCTCAAAGCTCTCTCTGATTCACGTCCACATCAGATTGTGAGCTTTGTTTATTTATTTTCGCCTCAAAACCCATTTGTATTTTGGAGCATATTTTTCAAAATGTATGCATCAATTGTGCACATCCTTGAAATGTTCACATTTTTCTCCCATTGATTAAAGTACATTTGTGCACATTTTTCATAAGCGCTCATTTTTTCATGCACATCTTTCAAATGTACGCATGCTGTCAAACACAGGGTTTTTTTGGTCCACAAATCACATTGCAAGCTCAGAAATGTACCGATTTTGACTGCAGGTTGCGTCTGAGTCCGTGTTTGGTTCGGAAGGTTCAGACTGGGTAAATCCTGATCAAAACCAAACTGAAACTAATTTCTCACACATCCCTACTTGGTGCTTCAGTCATAGTGCACAGTAATGGCCAAAGAGAACTGCAAAGGTGACTTAGGAACACACATTTGGTGAGGTGATCTGTAGCTCTGCCCTTACACATAAGGCCAAAGCAGACATTATGTTAATAAGGATCACTATTTGGCATTATACATTGCAGATGCAGGGGAGGATACAAACTGATCCTGCAGTGAGGGAGGAAGAGTTAAAAAAAACCCTACGACCACCACCACTCATGCTAGGGTCCCAATCTGGATCAAGGCCCTGCATGTACACTAGAGAAAAAATTAAGTAAAACCATTTAGTAAACCAATGTGAGGCATGTCTTTAACACAATGTCTGCTTTGGCCCTCAGAGCAGACTCTGACAGAAACTGATGCATCAGTCTTTGAGTGAGACAGACTCATCCCCTTCAGTTCTTGAAGGTGCTCTTCAGGCACAACGAGGAGGTAGTGATACACATACAGAATCAAGTCAATTAACCATGCAAATATTTGTTGTCTCAGGAAGTATCCTAATGTAAAGCTATTACTTCATTAAATAATACCGGACAATAAATAAACCAACATGGGGCATAAATTATATATATAATATTCTGTTCAGCACCTAGGTGTGTGTGTGTGTGTGTGTGTGTGTGAGAGAGAGAGAGAGAGAGAGAGAGAGAGAGAGAGACTAGGTTCTGAACAGGACATTAACCAGGATAGGGTTTGGGCTGCTGGTTCATAATACTAATCTTTGGAATGTGTTGACTGAGGATACATGCTTGGGATGGGGCTGTAAATGTACTTCAGAGATTATTAATGAATTCAAGATAAAAACACAGTAAGTAATTCACAGAGTTTCAAAGGGTTGTTGAAAGCCAAACTGAAGCACACAAGCTTAAAACTAATGTCTTGTCTCCCCTAGTATGTGAAGTACCTCGCTAGCCATGAGTTAAATGCCTTTTGGTAAATCTCTGTCTACACTTCTGTTCAGCATTACTGGGGAATATGAAGTAAAAGCACAGAGCTCAGCTTCTTTGATTTGCTTTCATAAGCTGTGTCAAGAATAATGTGTACAGGGCGTTTTAACTATAACAAACAGTTTTCTTTCTTTTCTTTTCTTTTTTCTTTTTTGCCTGTGCCTGAATACATGTTCAGTCTTGCTCGGTGTCATTTTCCACATCTCTCTCTCTCTCCCTCCCTCCCTCTCCGTCTCTCTCTCTCTCTCTCTCTCTCTCCAACTCTCACTCCCACTCCCTTTTTCTCTACTTTGCAAGGTGATTGAATGACAAGGACATTTCCAAAAAGGTCTGATCCACTTTATAATATGCCAAAACCCCTTCCACCACTATTTTCAGTTATACACACACACACACACACACACCCTAATGTTTGCATTAGACGTTCTGCTTTCTACTCTTGGACTACACATCGTGTGAGCTGAGCTCATTTCCTTTCCATTGTAGCTGCAGCTGCTAGTAGTTTTCAAAACGATGATCAAATGGGCAATGAACAAAAAAAAAAATTAAATACTATCTCTGGTTCCTGCTTTAGCTGGCAGGTCATGCAATGAATCTTCATAGCGGCTTCTGGATTTCCCCCCCAAAGCTACACTGGCAAAACCACTGATATCTCAATTCTCACACCACCTACTACAGCAATTCCTGGTCTGCTGCTGCTGTTCTGTATATATATATTCAAGAAAAACTCATGACTAAAGAGCGGTCCCACTTGTTTGTTTCTTCTTCTGTAATTTAAAGGTTCCATCAAATGAAGTAACACTTGGGCTGGGATTCAAAAAGTGCACACAAAGGACTTCCACACTCTAGCATATCTCCATTTATTCCCCCCCAACCACTGTTCCTTTTGTTGCATCAGAAGCCACTCCTGAAGGTCCCCTAAATTTTGGAAACTGCTTGTTGGATAATTGGAATAATTGCTGTTGTTGGAAAGGATGACTTGGCATTTAAGATCCAGGCCTTTGACTGTAATGTTAAATTTATGTTAATCCCTTTGATTCTCACTTCAGGGTAAAGAAGCCCAGCTAGAACAAAGAGCAGATTTATGCTCAGCATCCTGTGAAGTGTTTCCCTTTCCTTGGCCAATGGCCATCATATACTATCAGTCTCTTTGCCCCCACTAGCCATTGAGTTGGGTGGATAAAATTACAGTGTGATGGGTTTCTAAACAATAATGCTGGAGGATGGGAAATTTGGTACAGGGGAGCCCAATCACCATGGTGATTGTAATATCTAGACCAGTTCACTGTCTTGATTTCAGTGGAACTTATGCACATCTCATTTATTTATTTATTTATTTATTTATTTCATTTTTATACCGCCCAATAGCCGAAGCTCTCTGGGCGGTTTACAACAATTAACAATACAGTCCCTGCCCGCAGGCTTACAATCTAAAAAGACACGACACACAGGGGAAAAGGAATGGGGAGGGAAGAAGGGGGAATACTAATTATTACTTCTGTAATTCTCTGTGTCTCAAGAAGCTCCAGCCTCCTCCTCCTTCCCCACAGGGCTGCAGATGTCAGTTAGCCCTGTGGGGGGGGGGCAGTCCAACTGGAGCAGGCCCTGATGTTCCCTCAGCCTGCTCCAGCCTCCGTCGTTCCTTCTTCCCCACAGGGCTGTAGATGTCAGTTAGCCCTGTGGGGGGGGGGGCAGTCCAACTGGAGCAGGCCCTGATGTTCCCTCAGCCTGCTCCAGCCTCCGTCGTTCCTTCTTCCCCACAGGGCTGTAGATGTCAGTTAGCCCTGTGTGGGGGGGGCAGTCCAACTGGAGCAGGCCCTGATGTTCCCTCAGCCTGCTCCAGCCTCCGTCGTTCCTTCTTCCCCACAGGGCTGCAGATGTCAGTTAGCCCTGTGGGGGGGGCAGTCCAACTGGAGCAGGCCCTGATGTTCCCTCGGCCTGCTCCAGCCTCCGTCGTTCCTTCTTCCCCACAGGGCTGCAGATGTCAGTTAGCCCTGTGGGGGGGGGGGCAGTCCAACTGGAGCAGGCCCTGATGTTCCCTCGGCCTGCTCCAGCCTCCGTCGTTCCTTCTTCCCCACAGGGCTGCAGATGTCAGTTAGCCCTGGGGGGGGGGCAGTCCAACTGGAGCAGGCCCTGATGTTCCCTCAGCCTGCTCCAGCCTCCGTCGTTCCTTCTTCCCACAGGGCTGCAGATGTCAGTTAGCCCTGTGTGGGGGGGGGCAGTCCAACTGGAGCAGGCCCTGATGTTCCCTCGGCCTGCTCCAGCCTCCGTCGTTCCTTCTTCCCCACAGGGCTGCAGATGTCAGTTAGCCCTGGGGGGGGGGCAGTCCAACTGGAGCAGGCCCTGATGTTCCCTCAGCCTGCTCCAGCCTCCGTCGTTCCTTCTTCCCCACAGGGCTGCAGATGTCAGTTAGCCCTGTGGGGGGGGCAGTCCAACTGGAGCAGGCCCTCATTTAGCACAAGATCATAATTTCAGTGTCATAGCAATGGCATTGTTGGCTATATGGGACTTCCAAATTCAAAGGCACTATGTCTTGAACACCAGTTGCTGGGGAACAGTAGCTGGAGAAGGTTATTGCCCTTGTGTCCTCCTTGTGGGCTTCCCATGGGCATCTGGTTGGCCACTGTTCAAAGCAGCATGTTGAACTAAATAGGTCTTTGGTCTGATTCAGCAGGGCTCTTCACACATATCCCTGTCAAAAAATATCCATTGCCCTGTCAAAACCCCAGTTTAAAGGGGACCCTGAGTTTTGACAGCTAGCTGTCACTCCAAAAAGGGGATGGGATGCACTTTTGCACTTTCCCAAGCAGCTTGAATCTCAGGGGAAAGTGCAAACTGTGTTGTACCCTGAGGACAGTCAGGGCAAAAAAAAGAAAAAGATGAGGATCTCGCTGCAAAGTGGGTGTAAATCTCACCACCCCTTTTTCATGAGCAATGTTCCCTTGTTCCTTTGCTTTCCCTTGACAGCTTGCCTTTCGACAGCTGTCAAGAGAAAACAAAGTAAAGAGAAACCCTATTTGGAGCCTCTCTGGGTCAACGTCAAGGGTGGATGCCTGCTGCCCCCAGGATATTGCCCAGCCAAGGCTTCCCATTTTCACATTTGCAGAACTATGCACATCCACAGTTGTGCAACTGCGGCTAAAAATTGTTTTTAAAAAATCATGAAAATATTTGTGCACATTGTGGGCACAAAAATAATTTTAAAAAAGTGTTTGCCATCCACTGACAGCCCCTCTGATGTGCCGCTTGGGCACTATGAAGGGTTGCCACTGGCTGTCAAAACAGAGATCATGAAAACTGGCTCTCAAGCCAGAGATCATGATCTCCGGGGGGAGGGGGAGAGCCATGGCAAGCAAAAAAAAGGCTTGAAATCGCGGTGGAGGACACCCAACCGGTGCCAATTGCCCCAAAGTGCCACTTGGGGACTTTTGGAGCAGCTGGCACTGGTGGTGGTGCAGGCAAGCTTGGCAAAAGTGGCAAGGGTTTTTTGCTGTTCTTACCAAGCAGCTCTCTGGCCGCTTCCCAATATGGGGTTGGTCGCCCAGTTTTGGATGACACAACAACCTATCATGGGTAAAACAACCCCAGGAACAAGCCATGGGTAGTCAGGGTGGCTTGTTTCCCATGAACAAGCCACCCTGCAGGAAATGGTCTGGGTTTGCATGACAATGACGACATGACAACTCATGGCTTGTCACCCATGATGGGTTGTCATGTCAGGCGAACTCAATCAATATCTCTCAGCTGAACCAGCTTCACAGGTTTGTTGTGAGGGTAAAATGGGAGGAAGGAGAATTATGCACACCACTCTAAGCTCCTTAGAGGAAAGGTGGAATAAAAAATTTAATAAAATAAACAAACAAACAAACCAGTGATATGCCAGGTGCTTCCCTCAACCCATGTATTTACTGATAGGTTTTTGGAGAGCTGTAATTTACACAGCAATTAAATAAATTGTGCATGGAAGTGCTTATGGCTGGTCCACTATGTGCTAAATCATCGGGAGGCTGCCTTCATTTATGGCTTGGTTCAGTCAAGAGAAAACCTATAGTGAGGCCTTTCCTCTGATCTACTAAGATGTGCACAGACTGAACATTATGTAATAAGCCAAAGGAAGATATATCTAGCTGAGATAGAAAACACTCATGCACCTTGACCATTTACTAGCCTTGGGAAATAACTGGACTGCATAAGCAGTGTAGTAAAGGTGATTAGAATTACATACAGATTCTGGGGAAATAAATCTTTAGCTTTGAAAGGCGTCTGTAGCCACTTTTATTTTATGGAACCCCCACTCTACCACCATCATCACCCCAAATGAGTGTCCAAATATAGCCTCACAAACTTCACAAGGAGAAGTCAAGAGAAGAGATCTACTCTAAAATCCATGGTGATGCATCATTTTACTATGCCGGAAGGCAGGCAGACAGTATTCATTAAAGTAACATGGAAGATTTCTCAATATGTACCTTATACCACAGACTTTAATAGTAGTTCTGTCTCCCCAGGGAACCCTGGGAGCTGTAGTTCTATTTGGGAGCAGAGTACTAGGGATCTCTAACACACTTTTCAACATTCTAACCAAGCTCTAATTTCTAGGATGCTTGGAGGAAAGCCATGATAATTAAACTGGAATAAAACCATGATACATTTGTAGCGCAGACATGCCCTCAGCATTCCCATTGTAAGCGGAGCTGTGCTTCATGTTTCTTTGTATTTTCTTTGTGAATTATGGGTCAGCAGACATTTGGGAGTCAGCGACCTATGAAAGGTTTCTGTCTTTCTCAGTGTGTGAGTTGAGCCATTATGTTATTCATAGGATAACTGCAATTATCACTTGATAACAAACATGTGCCACTGCTAGCTATGCTAATCATAAGACCAGTTACCATGAATCATTTTCTGTTATTATAGCGATAGGAGCCAAGAAACCTGTGCAGATGTTCAAAGTACATTGAAGGTGTACATGGAGGGGATCATTAATGTGATGGCTGGCTATTGCCCCTTGGTATTTATTTATTTATTTATTTATTATATTTATCAATCGCCCATCTGGCCGGTCACCCGGCCACCCTGGGCGATGTACAATTAAAATACAACAAAACAACACAATAAAATATAATAATTAAAACAATATAAAAAATTCTCATTAAAAACCTAACCCACCCCATATTCCCGCCTGAACAGCCATGTTTTTAATGCACGGCGGGAGCTCATCACGGAGGGGGCATGGCGAAGGTCACTAGGGAGGGAGTTCCATAATGTGGGGGCCACCACAGAGAAGGCCCTCTTCCTAGTCCCCACCAGCCTGGCTGCTCTTGTTGAGTGGCCTACTTGATGTTGCTGGAGGCGCTCCTTGAGATAAGCTGGGCCGGAGCCATGTATACCTAAACAAACATTGAAAAGCATGTTTGCATAGTAACGTAACCAATATACGTTCCTTATGCTTGTAGACTCCAGCAATGCAAGCCATACACCAGAAAAATAGGTCATATGAAATATGTGGTTGTGGTCTACACATGTAAACCACTATGCAGACGTGCCCTCCAATGCATGGAGGCTGAATATGCTGAGCATGTCAAATTTGTTGGGTCAAAACTATAACTGATTGGCTCTTCTCTAGCCTGTGATGATAGGTCTAATGGAAAGGTAGGCAACCTTTTAGGGCCATGGACACATTTGGCAATTTGAGAAACTGCCCTGGGCTTTCAGAGTAACTTTATGTAGATATGGATTCCATAAACGCTATAGCAAAATGTACAATTTTAAAAGCCTTTTCTGGGGGGGAAACATGGAATGTGTCATTGTATTATATTTTTAAAATGGAAATATTAGGTTGTCAGACACTGGATTGTGTTAGTGACAAGCAGGGAAATATGTGATTTCTTCCCATACTATATTCATACACACAAATTCAATTCTCTGTTATACAAGGCTATAATTTTCAGAGATGTTTGCAGTGAGGAAACCACTGTGCAGCTTCTGTTAACATCTCTGAGAGTCACACTCTGATAATCCCACATGTGGCTTGGGAAAACTTCCCTACCGTGTTGGAAGTGGGCATCAAAGTGCCAATGGTTTTCTGAATGAGCCTTGTTCCTTTTATGGCAGCCTCTTCCACTAAAAGGGTATTCTTCCAGTCCTAAACAAGAGGCCAAATTGGCTTTAATATTAGCAATAAATAAAACCCATTATTCCTAACTATTAAGAATGAAAGCTGCCCTTTCAATGTCCTCTTCGCCATTGGGGAACAATGCTTTTGTTATTAAAAATGAATAATGCTTTACATTTTGTAACCCGAATGTACAGCTAATGATACTCAGTGAGGAAATCAACTTATAACATTATACATTTTAATTTAGTGTTAAATTAAAATAACCAAATCATGCCCAGGTTAAAAGTACTCCCCCAAAATCGAATGCATTAATTTTAATGATTTAATTTGCAAAAGCCTCTAGAGAAAATGTTATTTTAACAACTTTCACCTGAGATTGTGCAGAGCTTCATCTTCTGATATCTTGTTCAATCAACATGTCAGATTTTAGTAACCTTAACTCAGTGTTTGCAAAATGGACTAAAACACTGGTAAAGAGAGAGACAGCGCATGCTGTCTTAATCAACAGCACCTGCTGAGATTACAAAGGTTAGTTAACATATTCAACCTGCTATATGCAATTAGCTTCATTGACACAGTTCTCACAATACACTGAAGCTCACAATGGTTATTTAAGCCATGGTGAGCCGTGGCACGTGCCAGGTATGATTTGAATATGTTGAACAATTCCAGTTATTTATTTATTTAGGGCAGTATCCAATACTGCCGCTGTGCTTCTGCTCAATCTGTTGTGCAAGCGGGACCCAATGCTAGTGCAACAGGGAGCTATCAGTTCAAAAAGCAACCTTCTGCAAACTCTGCTGACCTGCCCCATTCCCTATTCCAGAGATGAGTGGTTTTGCTCACTTCTGGTTGCTTTTTTTAACTGCTTGCACTAGCAGTGGGTCCCATTGGTGCATGGGCAGACTTGAATACTGCCCTTAATGTATTTCCTTAGCTTTCATTCCAACTCCTACCAAGGTGGCTTGGAATATAAAAGAATAAAATTCAGCATCAAATCATAAGAACACCTTAGATTTAAACAATTTTAAAATAATCCAGTCACAATACAATACAATTTCAAATATCTAACAGCAGCAAACACCATAAAACCTTTTTTTCAGTTAAAAGCCGGCGGATAGAGCAAATATGTTTTTAAAGCCCTTTTAAAAGCAGCCACAGATGGAGCCGGCCATTTTTCTTTCGAGAGGGAATTCCATAGTGTAGGTGCCACGGCCTACTGTCAGGAAGTTCTTCCTAATGTTTTTAGCTGAAATCCCCTTCTTATCATTTCATCCTGTAGGTTAGGGTGCTACCCCCTGGAGTAACAGGGAACAAATTTGCCCCATCATCTATGTGACAGCCCTTCAAATAACTGAAGATGACTATCATATCACCTTGTAATTGTCTCTTCTTCAAGCTAAACATACTCAGCTCACTCAACTTTCCCTCATAAGATTGGTCTCTAGGCCCCTCACATTGATTCTAGTAAACTAAGTGCATGATCCATGGATGGTGGGATCAGCACAGGCCTGTTTCCCCTCTCCTCCCCCATACATGGACACCACTGTTCCCTGAGCCATTACAAGGAATAGGATGTTCATGTGCACCTCCCTTGCCACCTATTCAACCCTCTCTCTTGCCCAGTCACTGGAGCTCATGAACACATGCCAGCAAGATCCACAGCTCAGTAGTAGAGCACATGCTTTGCATGCAGAAGGTCCCAGGTTCAAACCACAGCATCTCCAGGTAGGACACATGCAATGCCTGCCTGAAACCCTGGAGAGCCATTGCTGCCAGTCATTGTTGACAATGTTGGGCTAGATGGACCAATGATCTGACTTGATATAAGGCAGTTCCCTCTTCTCCTATGAATGGAGAAATTGGGGTCTATTGCACTCTATTTGGTCCCTTCACATGCAGGCATCTTCCCACACAAAGGGATGGGTTGTGCCCTAATATATAATAACTATGAGAGTCCTTGCACAATCAGACAGATTCATTCCTTTAGTTCTCATGTATCATTTCCATCTTCCAAGGTTTACAAAAAAAATGGGATGCCTGCCTCTCAGTTTGTTCTCTGTTCCTATGAATGGAGAAGCTCAAAAGTAGCTGAAACAGTAGCTCAAAGAAAAGACAGAGTTCTCAGTTTAGGAAAACTTGGAACAGACCTTTGTGGTTCAGATTCACAAGAAATCAAATGCTCAGGAAATTTCACACTCACTATGCCAGGTTCGCACATTATGACAAGCCACCCTAAACAACCCAAAAACAAGCCGTGGGTTTCCAGGGTGATTTGTGCATGGTTAACAACCCACGCTTACACCATTCTGCTGGGTTCAGGCAATACAACAAGCCACTGACTGGGTTCAGACAACATGATAACCCACACTCAAGGGTTAGCATGGGTTGAGTGTGGGTAACTTGTGGTTGAACCTTAGGTTGTTGTTGAAACATGGTGCGATGACACCGTCCCTTCACACTAGGACCAGTCACATAAACCCTTCTCAGACTAAGCACCAACACTTAAAAACCTGAGGGGAGGGTCAAATGAAACCTTTCCCCTACCAGTGAGGGAAAAGATTAATACAGGTTATTAAGGATCTATTTTAAATCTATGATACTGTGGGGTACAAAGGTGTGTGTGTAGATTTAACAGTAATGCAGGTTAATAACGCCAAGCTGACACGTAGGATTTCGGTAGCAAACAAAATAAAAATAAGTTTATTTTAAATCTCAAAATCTTAGTTCCAGAAAATAACTTTAAACCTGCCTACACCAAACACTTTGTAATGAACATAAGTCCCTATAACTCTAAATACTTTCACTCTTCAGACAAGCACTGCTTTCTCTCAAAACTCCTGACAGACAAGACACGAATAACTGTAAGAAGGAAAAGATTGTTCATAGTTAACAAGCCACATAGTTTGTTAGCACAGCTGGGTTCAGACAACACGATAACCCACATTTCAATAACAACGACAGCCCACACTTAACCCATACTAACCCTTGAGTGTGGGTTATTCTGTTGCCTGAAACAAACAAGGGTGACAACCCACCATGGCTTGTTGTGTCATACAAACCAGGTCTATGGACATTGACCTGGACAAGGTGATTCAAAGAAACTGTCAAGAGAAATCTGAGCCCTTTGTTGTGGTCTCTGGCAGACATGTGACTAACTAAAATAAGATTATGTAGGAGTTCCATGATGAAGAGGGATGCTATGAGAAAGACACTGTTTGCTCCTACTCACTCCTTTGTCATAGGCTTGGATTTTTCTCAGTAGGTGCTTCACTACACGTTAGGTCATTAAACTGGGGTGAGGGGGAACAATTTAGATTCCAGTTGCATCAGTAAAAAATATGAAGATTGTGATCATCATAGAATAGAAAACAATGTTTTTGCCTCTAAGGCCAGTATTATTATTCTATAATTGATGTAAGCAACTGGGGGGAGACAAAAATTCAAGTAACATGCACCTGACTGAGTATTAAGATTTGCCAAGGGGGTCCTCCTCTTCATTCCCCCATTAGTAGTGGTACATTATGTCAGAGATGTGAGAGAGGGCCTTCCCAGCTGTGGCAACTGTAGTTATGGAATACCCTCTACCCAGAGGCCTGGCTGGTGCTGAGACTCTTAATTTCAGCCTCAAAGTAACACCTAGCTATTTGGGCACCTCACAAGTATTAGGTAAGCTCAAAAAAATCCATAAAAATACATTACAAAACGCCCTGAGAATGAGGCAGAACAATGGAAGCCTCTTTCATGGGGAAAGGAAATTTTCAGAAATTGGAGGACAGATTTTGGCACAGCACTAGCTCCACCTCTTTCCTGGAATGTGACACAACACTGCCCCCCTGACACCTGCATTGTGTTTCATGCAAAAGGGGGGCAGCCTGCCCATATGGTTGATGCTGCTGCCAATTGGAGTGGCAGCACAAAAAAACCAAAAACCCTTACAAAAGAAAGAAAGAAGCTGTGCTATACCCCCTGCCAATGGTGAGTCCTACCTGTGAGAAATTGTAGAGAAATTTGGTGAAATTGTCCGTCCAATTTCTCTGCACACAAATAGTGCTTGTGGAGAAATTCGAGAGGCTGTTTGTGCACAGCTCTACTTTAAATATTCTACCATATCTTCTTTAAATGTGGTAGCATATTGAAGTCTCTCTCTCTCTCCTCCCCCTTCCCCCTCCCCTCCCAAATATTGTTTCATTTGCATTATTTAGACATGAAATTATGAGTCACTGGTGTACAGTCACCACTGCAGCCCCATTTCATAGAAAGCCAAGTAAGCCCAAAAGATAGAACAGCTGAAACTAAAAATAATGTATTGAATTGGATCTTTCATGTTGGAGGGGTAGCGACTGTAGCTCAGTGTAGCTCATTACACACATAGGGCAATCAAAATTCTTTTAGGGATGTACGCCATTCACCCCACCCACACTTACAAGCACAACAACATTCGGAAAAAACTTCAGCCTGGGTTTCACATCAACATTGGATGTTGTCTTAAGTGCCTCTAATCAAATTCAGCCAGGGCCAGAATCCTTTGTTGATGACATAAAAAGAGGAACTTGGCATAGGTGACATGCACTGACTGCAGACTAGATGCAGGTCCAGCCTTGTGAGTTCTTCTTCTGAAGTCACAGGAAGTGCCAGCAGTCAGATGGCAACCAAAGGAATAAATGGATACCCCTTCCCCAGCATGAATCTGAACATCCAGCATCCAAACCTACAGCTCTGCCCTTTACTGATGCTTTTGACAGAGAGATACTGTGGCTCAGCTGTCATAGATGAGAGAAGAGCGGCTGCTCAGAAGAAAGGCACAGCTGGCTCCCAGTGCTAGCCGAAGGCATGTCCACACACATCGTCCTCTTCAGATCCTTATGCATTCCCCAGGATCTGAAGCATGTGACTCCATCACTCAGCCAAGCTAAATCCAGGAGAGTAAGGAGCAGAGCTGTTTTTGCTTTCTGCACCCACACTCTAGAATGCCCTCCCAAAGGAGATCCACCCAGCTGTGTCCCCAATTCTGCCAGCAAGAAGTAAAAACTAGATTGTTTAAATAAAAAAACAACAACATTTTGCCAGCAGCTGCTCAGAAGGTATGCTAACAGTTGTCTGCAGAAGGTAGTATCTCTGTGTGTTCTTGTTTAGCTGCTGCTTCTCTTGCCATTAATATTTTTATTGGATTTTTATTTTATAGCTGTATTTTTTTTTAAAAAAAAAATTGTACGTCGCCTCAGGTGCCTCTAGGCAGTGAGTGCAATTTATAAATAAATAAGGGAGGAATCTATTCTGAACAGCCCTGAGCGCAGACAGCTCCCTGTCTTCATGGTCCCATGGATAAGATCACGGGTCTTTGCATTCTTTTTCACTCCTACATTTACTGTGTGATTGTTGCTATTGTTTTTTGTTCTGTTTAAAATCCAGCAGAAAATGTTAAGTAATGCCGAAATGTGCCTAGACACTTTGAACATTTCTTCCTGGGACTTCTGCCATTTTACATTCTTATTTTGTTATACTGTATAACTCCTAATTAAATACTATCAGTTTGGATGCATTGCAAATGGAGGCTGTATACCTGAAAGTAGTGGTGGGACCGAGCCTTCAGCAGGCTCGGGGCTCACTCCGGGCTCGGGGCTCAGCCCTCCGCGGCACCCGATCTCGCTCTTCAGAGCGGCGCAGAGCATTCTCCGCGCCGCTCGAGACGCTCGAGCTGCCGCTGCCGCTGCCGGAGGGCCCCCCCGCCCCCCGCCACCACTGCCGGACCGCTGCCGCCACAGGACCCACACACACACACACACAGCCTACTTTGTCTTGCGCACTGCCTCCGCCGCCGCCGCCGCCGGAGCCACTGCTCCAGCACGCTGGACCCCCGCCCACACTCTGTTCTGGCGGGGGGAACCAGGGCAACAGGGCTTAAACAGCCCTGTTGCCCTGGTTTCCCCCGCCAAAAACAGAGCATGGGGGTCCAGCACGACGGAGCATGGTCCCATCACGTCACTTCCTCCGCGCCGGAAGTGACGCAACGGGACCAGCGGGCGGGGAGGCAGGCTCTCCGCAGAGCCTGCAGGTAAGCCCGCGGGGGTGGCAGCGAGCCCGTGCGGACACGAGCAGGCCCAGTTCGGGCCTCACTCGTGTCTGCCGGGCTACTCGGCTACATCCCTACCTGAAAGGTGGTATAGAAATGGTTAAAAGGACGGGCAGTACGATCCAATGTGGCTGCCCGCAACCCTCCAAATTTGGAGGATTCTGGGCATCCTATCAAGGACGAAGGCGCACACAGGTGAAAGTCGCCTCCATGCTTCTCCCACCCTACAAAAGACTTAGATTTATTTATTTATTATATTTATACCCCGCCTTTTTTCCTGCAAGGAACCCAAGGCAGGAAAGGCAGGATTATGGTTACATAATCCTCCTCCTTCTCTCCATTTATCCTCACAACAGCCCTGTGAGGTAGGTTAGGCTGAGAGTCAGTGACTGGCCCAAAGTCACCCAGTGAGTTTCATGGCTGAGCAGGGACTAGAACCCGGATCCCCTGAGTCCCAGTCCAACACTCTCATTTTGGTCATCTGAGCCTTTTGTGCCTGCTCACGAGGAGGACAGGCTGAGGCACTGCTGGGGTGCATCATATCCCAGTGGAGCCTCACTCCTCCCTCCCTTCCCGACCCACCCAGCTTTGGCTCCAAGGTCACGTTTCCAAGGTCGGAGCTGGGACTCCAAATTATCCTATGGCCATCTAAACATCATCTGGCGGCCATAGGATTGTGCCCTAAATAAATGGATCCCTTTTAGCAGTAATTTATTATGGTTTTGATTAATGTGGAAACAGAATAGAAAAGGCATGAGGACCTTGTCAAAAAAATCCAGCTAGATGGGTAAAAAAAGCCCATCCTGCCCTACATTGAATAGCCGTAAGGCTCCGAGTACGGGGGCTTTGGGCCATTGTGATAGTAGGACTGTGCCCTTAATTTTTACTTTTAGATTTTGGTTTTTTCACTCTAGCTTCTACATTTAACTACACAGGTGTCAAGTTCAATTCTTCACATGCCTAGAGGAACTTAGTAATGTTTTAGCATAGCGTTTTTACATTGAGGTAGTGTGCAGGAGGAAGTCAAGAGGAAGTTAGAAATATTAGCATGCTTTAGTTTAGCTTTAGAATGCAAGTAGAGTGCAGGAGGCTGCTAAGGAGGAGTCATATTATCCAAACAACAGGGCTAGAAACTCAGTTTGTTCTCTTGCTCTCTACATTTGTAGTGCCAGCTTTGTCAACTACCATCCTTTTAGTTAATCTTACATTTAAGATTGTAACTGTAATCTTAGTTACATTCTCTTCCACTGCTAATAATGTAATCACAAGAAGTTTCCAAATCATCCTCATGTAACCACCCCATTAATTTTCTTAATTTTTGTAATGTTCATAAATAAATTATTTAATGTGTTTCAATTCACTTTAGTGTCTGGGGTGATGTTTGCCTGTTTGAACTTGGCTCAGTTACCCATTGGGCTGTCTCAAATCCAATTGGTTTATGCACTCTCCTTGCCCACTTTTTTCCCCTCCAAGGAACTTAAGGTGGCTTACATGATCCTCCCCCTCTCCATTTTATCCTCACAACCACCCTGTGAGGTAGGTTAGGCTGAGAGTCAGTAACTGGCCCAAAGTCACCCAGTGAGCTTCATGGCCAAGAGAAGCCCATCCCCTCTTGAAGTTGTAGGAGTGTCCATGGCGTCAGGAGGGGGAACCCTAAATATCCTATGATCCCTGCGATGCTCTCCCAGGGACCATAGGATTGCTCTGCCAGAGATTTTGCTATATTAGGCAGTACAGAAGCATTACTAATACATAAATATATAAATGCATCAGAAAGCAAGTGTGGTGCGCCAGAGTGGAGTGTAGTTGTAGTGGGTAGAGTGTTCAACTGGAAAGAGATTTGCAGTGTTCAACTGCAAATCTCCCCTAGGCCATTTAGAATGTTCTCTAAGGGGGTGAAAAGGGAGGGAAACTTTTTAAATGACTGAATGACTGTCGTGTGTGGGGCGTCGTTGCATAGACTCCATCACGTTTTGACGGATCTACCCCAAACTTGGCACAGTCACTCTTCATCACCTGTAGACCCTCAGGATTAACCTGATTTTTCTTTAAGATTAGATATTTCTGTCAGATATTTATGAACTGCCACAGGGGCCCAATCAGGAGCGGATATGCAAATCTCTCCTATGTCAAAACAGAATGTTCATATGAACTGCAGCCTACACAGGGGTGGGGGGGAGCTGGGATTTCATTGTTGGGTAGTCCCGGGGGGGCAAGTTGGGATTACATTTTGGGGTAGTCCCAAGGTGGAGGGGGCAAGCAGGGATTACATTGTTGGGTAATCCCGGGGGGAAGGGGGCAAACTGGGATTACATTGTTGGGTAGTCCCAGGGGGGAGCAGGGATTTCACTGTTGTGTAGTCCCGGTGGGGGGAGCTGGGATTTTATTGTGTGGTCCCAGGGGGGGGGAGCAGGGAATTCATTGTTGTGTAGTCCCGGGGGGGAGCAGGGAATTCATCGTAAAGTCCCGGGGGGGGGGGAAGAAGCAGGGAATTCATTGTGTACTCCCAGGGGGGGGAACAGGGAATTCATTGTTGTGTAGTCCCGGGGGGGGAGGGAGTTGGGATTTCATTGTGTAGTCCCGGGGCGGGGAACAGGGATTTCACTGTGTAGTCCCAGGGGAACAGGGATTTCATTGTGTAGTCCCGGGAGAGCAGGAATTTCATTGTGTAGTCCCGGGGGGGGGGGGAGGAAGCAGGGATTTCATTGTGTAGGCCGGGGGGCGGAAGCAGGGATTTCATTGTGTAGTTCCGGGGGAGCAGGTAGTCCCGGGGGAGCTGGTAGTCCCAGGGGAGCTGGTAGTCCCGGGGGAGCTGGGATTCCATTATGTAGTCCCGGGAGACCTTTCCTATGGAGGGATTCAAAACAGCAGACAGATACCTGAAGGAATTTTGAACAAATAGTGCCTATAGGAAAATGACGACCTGTGCAACGCCGGGTAAAAAAAGCTAGTCAATTATAAGCTAAGGAAAGCTTGCATAAACAAGTATGTTTTTAGAAGGCATTTAAAAGACACGACATGTCTTGCCTTGTTAACTGAATGGGGGAGGGTGTCCCAGAGAATGGGTAAAACTAGAGCAGGTCCGCTTTCGAGGTGTTACATGGTGACCTTCCGTTGGTTGCAGAACAGCCAACGAGGCCTCCTCTGAAGGTCTTAGGGTTTGCCTGGGGAAGGTGATCTGCTGCGTATCCTGGTCCCAAGTTATTTAGGGATTTGTATGTTAACAACAGTACCTTGAACATGACTCGGTAGCTAATAGGCAGCCAATGCAGTTCTTTTAAGTTATGTGTTAAGTTATGCGTTTGGTTAGGTACTCCATTCTCAACTAGCTGCAGCTTCCAAACCAGCTTCCGAATCTAGAGCTATCAATCAGCTCTGCACTCCGAGTGATGCCTGAGTTGCTATCGCACCGACTAACTGCTTTTAAAACTCCAAGAACAAATTTACTCTTAGCCTTCACCTTTATCTGGAGTGATGGCCTGCCATGGCTATTCAGCAGGATGGGGCTGATGTCTGAGACAAATTTTTAAAAAACCCTTTATGTCACCATTTTGGATCATGGCCCATGCATTTTATAAAATGGGTACAAATAACATACTTGAAGCAGCCTGAGATACCCTTTGCCCCCTTCATCTCGCAGCTGAAGCATGGGACAAAAACTGTACAAACATGCATTGCTTTACAGCTCCTGCTGCATCTGCTAAACAGATAGCAAACTAGGGGGTCTCTCCAGCTGCCCATCTGGCATTTTCCACCCTTCATTAGATTTACTTTTGGGGAAAAGGGGGATAAAATCTGCCAATGTCCAAGCCAAGTATTCATTAAATCCCATATTAAAACACTCTGTTCCCTGTAATTTTAGATAATTTAACTTTGTATAAACACAGACTATTCATCCTTCAGTCATTAGCCATCTTTTTGGCATCATAGTTATCAAATTGGATTGGAGCCTAGCTAATCCTCAACAAGAGCTACAAGTTTCCTGCTAATCCATCTGACTAAATCCCCTAAAGCAAAATTTTGGGTTGTTTTTGTTTGGGGGGTGGGATGACATTGTTCTGGCAAGGGACACACTGCTTGTCACAGTGAGGGGACCTTTAACTATTCAGCAGCAGCAAACAGCACCATGCTGAAGATTACCACTGTGCTTGGATAGCTGCACGCTATCTCCTTCGGTACAGCAGAGGCTACCTGTAGAGAGCTTCATTGCACTGAAAAATTCGTGTATGTACAGGGAGTGACTGTAGCTGTGTGGTTTAGCATGGAAAACCAAGCAAAAAACCCTACGAAGATAGACCAAATCAGAGACCGTCTCCATACGTGTTTAAATAGAAAGAAAAATGTTCAGCCTTTTGTTGTCAACACTGAGAGAACTGAGAGGAAAAGAGACACTATGTCTTAATTTTTCCAAAATTCTTCAACCTGGATGATCAAAGGGGAAGACAAAATGGGAAAAATCAACTCTGTGTAGCAGTCTATATCCCTGCCAAAATGAAATTTTGTAGCCCCTTCTAAAACCCACTTTAGGGGACCCTCAAACACCCCCTACACAGCAAATACCTCAGGGGTTTTTTCAGAGTTAATGTCTCCCCATTGTCCCCTCAATTTTGCACTTATTCCTGAGGTGCTAGCATCTCGGGAACATGCACATGTAGCAGGGATTTCCTTTACGGGGGTAACTCCAGTTTGACAGATGAGCTCATCTGTCAATGGAGAAACCTCCATTTTTAGAGGGGAGTTTTTAGTGCTTAAAAGTCTTCTCTTTTTTCTTTTCTATTTCTTTTCTTGCCAAGGAAGGACACAGGTATATAGAGTCTATATACCCATGCCCTTTCCTGGCCAATAATAATACCCAGTTAACCACAATGAATTCCCACTTTAAAAATGGAGGTTTCCTCAATAGTTCAAAATAACTGTCATTGAGAGCAATTACCCCCACCAAAGCAATTACCCACCTGCTACTTTTCTATGTTCCCGAGATGCTAACATCTGGGGAACAGTTGCAGAAGTCAGGGGACCATGGGGAGACATGAGGTCCCCCCCAAAAACCCAAGAATCTGGCTGTGAAAGGGGGATTTAAGGTGCTCAATTCACAAACAAGCCTCCCTCCAGACTTTTGAAGCAGTTGACAGGTGGCTTCTACCTATCTGTCAAATGCCTCAAAACAGGGGCTCTACTTACCTGCACCCCAGGGGGACAGTGGACAGAGTGGGTACCTGCTGGATTTTGCCAGCAGGCACCCCCTGCCCATTACCCACCCCTTGGTCCCCATTGCTGCCCCCGTGTAACTGCAGTCTTCTGCAGTTGCATAAAGGCAGCAATTAAAAAAAAATTAAAAAATAATTTTCAGAGATATTTGCAAAATACCCCCAAATAAAGGGTACCCCCAAAAAAAATTTTAATAGTTGGCGACCATGGGCAGCCCCTCCAAAGTACCACTGGGGCAGCTTGGAGGGACTGCTCATGGCTGCCAAAATGGGGATCACGAAAGGCAGCTTGACAGCCACCTTTTGCAATCTCCAAAAAAGTTCTGGAAAATAAGCCAAAAGGGCTCATTGCAGCAGCATGGAGTGCAGGAAGCCTCTGCCAGCCACCCCCAAGTGCCACTTGGGCACTTTGGGCACAGCTGGCAGTGGCCAACTTCAGGTAGCCACTTGGCAAGGGGGGTTTGCTGCTCTTGCCAAGTGGCTTACTAGCAGTTTGGCTTGACCCATGATGGATTGTGTTGTCTGAGTTCGGATGACACAACAACCCCTGGAACAAGCCATGGGATGTCAGGGTGGCTTCTAACCCACACATAAGCCACCCTGACCACCAAACCATGGTAGGTTTGCATGACACGCTAACCCATCATGGCTTATAAACCACCATAGCTTAGCGTGTCGTACAAACCCAGTCACTGTCACTCTTCAGTGCTGCCACTGAACTAAGGAGATATCTATGTGCAGCAGTCAAACTGAGGTCCTATATTAGGCAAGTCCGGTATGTGCTGCTTGCTACTGAAAACACTTATATTTCCCCTTTGCTGCAAAAATTCTGGGTGCAGTGTTGCATCTAACCAAGAGATCCAGGGACAGCCCATTGGATCTGGCATGGTCATGAGCGACTCCTCTCCCGCTGCTGCCTGACTGTGCATGGCTCTCTCTTCACTGCCTTCCTGAAAAATACTCTTAAAAAGCTATTTATGTAGCATGGCTAAGAAACTCAAAGGCTAGTTGGAGAATCCATGCAGTAGCAGCAATGTTAGGATGTCCAGGTGCCCTAGTTTACAGAGGGCAGCCCTATATTTGAAGGGCTGCCAGAGGAGTGTCCTCTGTTTGAAGGTTTCCTCCATTTGAAAGGCTGCCCTCTGATTAAAAGATAAAGAACCATAAGAACTTGCTGCCCATCAACAGTCAGCACCTGGCAGCAGACTAAACAGGCCCGCACACAGCGGGTCCCCTGGTCACAATCTTCCACAGTATGCTGAGATGTACTGTATTCCTACTGAAATTAAAATAATTATTTCTAAATTGGTATCTGTACATATAAATTAGCATACACAAATTTTATGCAAACCAGGGTCTTCCTTTGTCCTCTTTTTTTTTTGGCAATTCATAAGTGGCCACCCCAATGTTGATAGTAAGAAAGTGGGGATGGGCCTCATTGATAGACAAAGGGAACAAGGCCCTTTTGTGTTGGTGCTGTAACTCTTAACACCTGACCCCAGGCAGTAGCCCTCCCCAGCCTGGTACCCACCAGATTTTTAGACTTCATAGATTTCATAGATCATAGAGCTGGAAGGAGCCTACAAGGCTATGACGAGTCCAACCCCCTGCTCAATGCAGGAAACTAGAGGAGGGGTCTCCCATACAAGGAATAACCAGGCCTGACCCTGCTTAGCTTTCCACACTCAGACAAGCTGAGCTACAGGCCTCTCATCAGCCCCATCCAATGGTTAGGAATCCTGGGATCCAAAACATCTGGCGGACACCATCTTGGGGGAGGCTACTGTGTGCTATTACCTTGCAAAAGCAAAGCACAGTATCATGCTAATCGGGAAATCCAACATCTGTCCTGGGCAACAGTTCAGACAAGGAGGCCCAATGTGGGAACGGTAGCTGCATCACATCTGGAACTGGGGTTCATTTCAGGACCTTGGTCAGCAATCCAAAAGCTAGAGAACTGACAAATTACTCCAGCAGTGCCTGAGAGCAACTGGCAGGCTTTTATAGTCAGGCCAGAAGAGTCTTTCTGGAAACTCCACCCCCTCAGGTGCTGCATCTCGCTGTTAAAGGGCCAGTGGCCCTTTCCTGCAAGCACTGACTACTCGTGGGGAATGAAGGTTGGAAGAGCTAATTGAGGACTGCTCCTCATGGTTTCCCTGATCACTAGAGGTGTCTGAGGTTCACTCTTCAGAGTCAGGGGCAGTGGCATCTCCTGGGGTTTGTGTGGATAAGACATGGGGTTTGAGGCAGTGAGCCCCACTTCAGAAGGACCATGGACTGGTTGTGGTGCCTCCCCAGTGTCACTATCACTGGAGGCTCCAGTCTCTGAGGGCTCCCAGTCCTGGGCCATGAGACACAGTAACAGGTACTTAGAAAACTGGGTGCAGGGGGATTTTCATTCCACCCCACCACTGCTTTAAGATATATCTGCTGCATGTGACCACTGAAATATCCAACATAACTCAATGTTAAATCTAGGCCTAAAAATCTAGAGTACAAGCCAGCACAAGTACTTTCCCTTATAGTAAAGTTAGTGTACTATGGTAGGTCAATTCTATGATCTGGTTGGACCTCAGCCCAGAAACAGCAACACCTGCTGTGTACAATCGCAACTGCTTGCTAATGCCAACTGCTGCCCTTGCAACCCATTGCCATTAATGACAGAGCATGGGTGCAATGGAGCAGAATTTGCCTGCTGTCTCCAAGCCACCAGGACAGCTGTGGGAAACATATCCCCAATACCTAGAGGTGATATCAAAGAAGCTGCTGGTGGAGATTGCAATAGCAAAATTGCTTTCTTGGCTGCAAAAAAAGCATGGCATGTTTGCACAGGCCATAATCACTATCTGTTCCAAACCCGATTAAAAACATTTTACAACACCCACACAGAAGTAGAGCAATGCAGCACATCTAACAGATTGTGATTTAAAGGTTATTATGCCAGCGCAGTGTGCTGCTACTGTGAAGGCTTAGGTATATCATCTCATGGGGCCAAGTGTTTCTTTCCTACGGAAAAAACGCCATGGGAAAGGAAAATAAGCTTTACAGATTCCACACAGGCAACTATGCCAGATCATCTACCAAAAGCAGGATGAGTTTAAAGTAGGGTTGTAGCACATGTCCTTAAAAGCACTCAGAAGTGTGCAGAAGAAACATTCAGGCACTTTCTAGCCCTCCCCAAATGCTTCTGTGTCACTGAAGTGTTTGACCATCAGAAAAGAAATAGCCAAATATCTCTATCGAACAAGTAATGATGGTTCTGAATTAATGAGAAGAATTTCCCTCTGCCATATAAATGCAAGAAGATTTTTCATTAGCACAGGTTTGCTTCTCCAAAATACATGGATATCTGCACATCCAGCTGAACTGGGGGGCTGTCTCCATAGCATTCTCCTGAAGTGGAGCTAGGTGATGATGTAAGGGCAACAAGAATGAATAGATCGGTTCATTTTTTGGATTTTGAGTGAGGTGCCATCGGTACACTGAATGAAGACACACAGCTGTACATCTCATTTTCATTGAAATCTAAGTGAGCTTGGTAGATGAACTGAACAGGTGTCTAGAGCATGTAATGGGTTGGACGGTATTTATTTATTATTTATTATTTATTATTAATATTTATTTATCGCCCATCTGGCCGGCAACCGGCCACCCTGGGCGATGTACACACAATAAAATACATAATACAATAAAATACATTAAAACAATATAAAAATTTTAAAATGTTAACCCACCCCATATTCCCGCCTGAACAACCAGGTTTTTAATGAGCGACGGAAGCTCATCAGAGAGGGGGCATGGCGGAGGTCACTCGGGAGAGAGTTCCACAGTACGGGGGCCGCCACAGAAAAGGCCCTCTTCCTCGTCCCCACCAGTCTAGCTGCTCTGGCTGAAGGGACAAGGAGAAGGCCATCCGTGGCAGATCTTGTTGAGCGGCCCACTTGGTGTTGCTGGAGACGCTCCTTGAGATACACTGGACCAGAGCCGTATAGGGTTTTAAAGGTCAAAACCAACACCTTGAATTCGGCTCGGCAAGCAACTGGTAGCCAGTGCAAATCCTTCAGCACTGGCGTGATGTGATCCCGCCAGCGGCTGCCTTTAACCAGGCGAGCCGCCGCGTTCTGTACCAGCTGCAGCTTCCGAACTGTATTCAAGGGTAACCCCACGTAGAGCGCATTACAGTAGTCTAGGCGAGAGGAGACCAAGGCATGAACCACTGATGGGAGCAGGTGATTAGGAAGGTAGGGGCGCAGCTGCCGTATCAGATGGAGTTGATACAGCGCTGCCCGGCTCACAGCTGCCACCTGAGCCTCCATGGACAGCTGGGAGTCTAGAATGACCCCCAAGCTGCGGACCTGGTCCTTCAGGGGTAGATGTACCCCATTCAGCACCAGGTCAACATCCCCTAACCTCCCCTTGTCCCCCACCAGCAGTACCTCGGTCTTGTCGGGGTTCAGCTTCAGCATGTTCCTTCCCATCCAGCCAGCCACTGCCTCCAGGCACTTGGACAGGGTCTCAACGGCCAACCTCGGTGAGGACTTGAAACAGAGGTAGAGCTGTGTGTCATCCGCATACTGATGACACCGCACCCCAAACCTCCTGATGATAGCTCCCAGCAGCTTGAGGTAGATGTTGAATAACATCGGGGAGAGGATGGACCCCTGCGGCACCCCACAAGTGAGCAGCCGAGGGTCCGAAGCCTCCTCCCCGAGAACTACCCTCTGGTACCTTCCAGAGAGGAAGGACCGGAACCACTGCAATACAGTGCCTCCCAAGCCCAACCCCTCCAGGCGGTCCAGGAGGATACCGTGGTCAACGGTATCAAAAGCCGCCGAGAGATCGAGGAGGACTAGAAAGGAGCATTCGCCCCTATCCAAAGCCCTCCTCATATCATCCACCAAGGCGACCAAGGCCATCTCCGTCCCATGTCCAGAACTGAAGCCTGACTGGCATGAATCTAAATAATCGGCTTCATCCAAGTGTGCCTTCAACTGAGCACCCACCACCCGCTAGATCACCTTGCCCAGAAATGGTAAATTGGAGACTGGGCGAAAGTTGTTTAAATCCTGGGGATCCAAGGAGGGCTTCTTTAGAAGCGGTCTTATTACTGCCTCCTTGAGGGCTGATGGCATCACTGCCTCCTCGAGGGAGGCATTCACCACCGCCTTGATCCCCTCACCCAGTCTCTCCCTGCAGCTCATTATGAGCCAGGACGGGCAAGGATCAAGCAAGCAGGTGGTCGGCCTCACAGATGAAAGCACCTTGTCCACTTCATCAGAAGGAAGAAGCCGAAACCGATCCCACAAAACCGGTCTGCCATTGGCCTCCTCCCGCTCACTCCCTGTATCCACGACGTACGATATCCCACTCCTAATCTGATCGATTTTATCTGCGAAGTGCTTCGCTAAAGCCTCACAGGAGGCTCTAGACTGTTCCAATGGGTCCGGAGCGACTGGACCGACCAGACTCCGGACCACTTGGAACAGCCTCCTGGGGCAGCACTCCGCAGACGCAATGGAGGCAGCATAGAAATTCTTTTTTGCTGCCTTCACCGCCACCCGGTAGGCTGAAGATGCAGCTCTAACCAGTGTTCGATTGTCTTCGGAGCGGGAATTTCGCCATCGGCGCTCTAGCCTTCTCACCTCTTGTTTCAGAGCACGCAGCGACGGAGTGAACCATGGCGCCGCGCGCGCTCTGTTTAGGCGAAGAGGGCGCTTCGGAGCAACTCGGTCTAATGCCCTGGTGATTGCAGCATTCCAGTCGTCCACCAGGGTCTCGACCGAGCTACCGTTTGTGTGTTCCAATTCCCCAAGCGCGTTCAGGAATCCATCCGGATCCATAAGACGCCTGGGGCGGACCATCCTAATAGGTCCCTCACCCCTGCAGAGGGGTTGTGGCATCGAGAAATCCAACCCCACCAGATAGTGATCTGACCATGACAAGGGGGTGGCAGATATACCCCCGATTTCCAGATCATTTCCCCCCTCTCCAGAAACAAAAACCAAGTCCAGTGCATGACCGGCTACATGGGTAGGTCCAGTTAATACAGGGTGCAGCTCCCAGGAAGCCATGGTCTCCATGAAGTCCCGAGGTGCCCCCGTGAGGACAGCCCCCGAATGCACATTGAAGTCCCCCAGCACCAATAGCCTGGGGGACAACACACGCACATCAGAGACCACCTCCAGCACCCCGGCCAGGGAGTCTGTCGTGCAGCGGGGTGCACGGTACACGAGCAGAATCCCCAGACTGCCCTTGGGACCCAACCTCCAGTACATGCACTCAATAAACTTGGTCTCCCGGAGAGGGAGTCTGGTGAGGACCAAGGACTCCCGGTAGATAACAGCCACTCCCCCTCCCCGTCCCCCAACCCTTGGCTGCTGGGCATACGAGAAACCAGCCGGACACAAGGCCGCCAGAGTTGGAGCAGCGGCCTCGTCCAGCCAGGTTTCCGTAATACATGCCAGGTCCGCCCCCTCATCCAGGATCAAGTCATGGATGAGAGATGTTTTCTGGGTAACGGACCTGGCATTGCACAACAGCAAACGCAAGGTATGGGGAGGAGCCACACATCCCCCAGTTATCCCTTGGCTCTGGGCAGGCCCGGGACAAGGGATAGGTATTAAGCATCGATCCCTTGTCCCCCGCAGTTGGCGTGGCCTGCCCCAAGCGTTCTGCCAGCGCCTGCCGCTCAACAGTGGTATATTTTGCCCCCCAGAACTCCCTCCATCATCTCCCTGGGAGAGGCACATGCCCCCTCGCTTCTGTCAATCAGGCGGGAGACCCACCCCTAAAATCAACCCCTAAAACCCCCAAGCCCTTCAAAAAGCAGGGCCTCTTAAAAACCCCAGCCCCACCTATATCCCCATCAGCACGGGGGCAGGCCCCCGCCCTCGTGCCACCCCCGAAGTGGCTCCCCCAAAGGGGCAGCCCCCTTTGGTGTCGCCCCGCCGGCGGCGGACCCGCCCCCGCTGGGGCCGGATCTTTATGGCCCCACAGTTGCAGGTGAGGCGGGGTGGCTCCTGGCTGGGCCCGGTCCTGCAGCGGCAGCCAGCAGTCCCACCGGTGGTGCGGGTGGTCCCTCCCAGGCAGCAGGCAGCAGGCAGCAGGCAGCAAGCAGCAAGCAGCAAGGCTGGGCTACTTGCCTGGCTTGGCCCTCTCCAGCAGAGGCGATGGCAGATGACGGTAGGGGCTAATAAACTGATGCTCACTCCAGATAAGCCATAGATACATGTTGCTTGGTGATAAGGTTGGCCAAGGACTTGAGGTAAAACCTGTTCTGGATGGGATTGCATTCCCTGTTAAGGATCAGGTCCACAGCTAAAGGGTGCCATTAGATCAAGCCTTTCAGATGGACCCTGAGTGTCTGTTATCTGTGAATGAAGTGCCTTTAATCAGCTTGGTTTTTACTACAAAAATGTGATCTGGGTTCAGTTATTTATGTCCAAGTTAGATTACTGCAACACACTGTATGTAAAGCTGCCCATGAAGACTGTTTAGAATACAATGGCTAAGCTATTGAGTAGTATTTGTTGACTAGTACAAATAGGAGGCAGCATATCTTGCTAGTTCTTAAAGACCTTCACTGGCTTCCAGCTTTTTTTGAGGTACAATTCAAAGTAATAATTTTGACCCAATATACCCTAAACCAACGTTCTCCAACCTGGGGGTCGCGACCCCCAAGGGGGTCGCGACGTGTTTCCTGGGGGGTCACCAGCCAGGGTGGAAGCGAGTAGCGTTCCTGTGCCCCTTCGCTGTTGGCTGGAACTACTATACTGGAAGGAGGGAGGGGGAGGGAGGGGTGGGTATTTTGCTACAGGAGAGAGCGCGCGCGCACACCCACACGTGGTGCTTTGTGGGTAACAGGCATGCGAGCCTTGAGAAGGAGCCGCTGCCTGCAGACAGTTGCCTGCAACACGCTGCTGCTGCTGCTGCAGATCTCTGCTCTGCAAGAACGAGTTGGAGGAGGCTGGGTGGATTGAGCTGTTGTTGGGCTGGGAAGGGGAGGTGGTCGTGGCAGCGTCCAGGGGTGAGGGGAGGCTAAATGGGGCACAGAAACCACACCAAATCAGAAGCCTCCCTGGTTTTTCCCCCTCTGCTTCGCTTCTTTCTCTCTCCGTGTGCCGGTCTCTTCTAATGTTTTTGTTGTCCCCAGGCTTGCTTTCTCTTTCTGTCTTTCTTTCCCCCTTCTCTCTCTCTCTCTCTCTCTCTCTCTCTCTCTCCCCCTCCTCCTTTTCTTTCCCCGCTGCGGCTTCGTCTCTCCTTCTTTTCGCCGTTCTCCTCCTGCTGCTGCTGCTGCTGCTGCTGCTGCTGCTGCTGCCGCTGCTTGCCCGTGCCTTATGCTGTTTCTAAGCTGCTTTCTCATACAGCACATGGGGCGATAAGGGGAGAAGAGGGGGGTGGTTAGGGAGGGAGGTGGCGGCCGCGGCAGCGCTGGAGGAGGTGGGTGGGGGGAGGGAGGGAGGGAGGGAGAAAGAGAGGGGGGGTAACCAGAGTGAACTCTCCCCAAGCTGAGGAGCCCCCCCCCACTAGCCAGGGAGAATGATAAAAGGAGTGGGGGTGGGGGGGAGGAGGAAGGGGGGCTGGGGGAGCAAAAAAATTAATAATTTTTAATTTAATAATAAATATCAGAAGCAAAAAATAAACCAGAATTTTGCATGCACGCGAAAGTAGAAATTGGAGAGGGTGGGGGGAAGAGGAGCTTGCAGGAGAGGAGATGGGGTGTGGGGGGGGAGGAGGAGAGATAAATTTTGCACATACACACAAAAAAGAAGGTAAAGGGGGAGGGGAGCAAAAGGGAGAGAGAGAGAGAGACTGTGAATGAATTTCATTTCACTTGCTTCTGTGGCTGTTGCAGAACTATTTTTAGCTGTCTCCAGCAGAACAGAGAGCCAGTGTGGCGTAGTGGTGAGAGTGTTGGACTGGGACTCAGGAGATCCGGGTTCTAGTCCCCGCTCAGCCATGAAACTCACTGGATGACTTTGGCCAGTCACTGACTCTCAGCCTAACCTACCTCACAGGATTGTTGTGAGGATAACATGGAGAGGAGGATTATGTAAGCCGCCTTGGGTTCCTTGCAGGAAGAAAGGCGGGGTATAAATAAAGTAAAATAAATAAATAAAGTGTCTTCTCCTTTCTGATACAAAGCTGGCTAGTCAAATGATAAATCCGCTCACTCACCTGCTCCCTGTTGGGCCCTATTTCCACCAACATCCAGAGAGAGGAAGGGCAGGTGAGCAAGTACAACAATAGAAATACAAAAAGAATTGTATTTTTTCATGTTTTTTCTTTACCCCATCAAAATGCAAATTTATGCAAATTCATGCAAATGTGGTGGGGGGTCCCCGGTTACTTTGCCATTACAAAAGGGGGTCGTGACTCGAAAAAGGTTGGGGACCACTGCCCTAAACCCTATGGGAATGGGTTATCTCAAAGATCTCCAGCTTCTATATCAATCTGTCCAACCATTAATCTTTGTTGGAGGCCCAACTCTAGATGCTTCCACTGGCGAAGGTGAGGTGGGTGGCTACCAGGGACTCCTAGTTGACTCCTATCTGTTGAATCCCTCCCATTATCCATTCATCTGGCATCTACCATGATGATCTTCAGGCTCCAGATAAACAATATGTTATTGCCCACTGGAATCCAGCCACACAGAAAAATTACTTCCAAGCAATATTAATTTTGTTGAAGACCACAACAACTGAAAGGGCACGAACTGAAAAATGTTTTTCACTCGCAGAGGGCTAGCTAGGACTAGGATACTGATGGGAAAGAACACACAAAGATGCTTTACTGGTCTCACAACATTGTTCAAATTCGATATTCAAGGCTGTGGTTTTCACCTCAAACACTACAAATCCTTTAAAAAGACCATAAAGGGGCACTCCTATATGAGTAATGCAAGAAGACATATCAGTATTAAAGCCATCTTTTTAAAGATTTCATTGGGAGGGTCCAGTAACTGGAACTCCCATGACCCTGGAATCACCTGCTTCCTTATTCAACCTGTATTTGCCATTTTAATCGTATTTTCAAACTCTTTGGCTTTGAACCAACTAACTAAAAAAACTCAGGGTTCGATCTCCCAATGGGTTGCACATCACTAACACAATCCGCCTCTCCCCATCACCAGTGCAGGGAGTGGAGCTTGGATGCACCTCTGATGCCTGGGATCAGAAGATCACACTGTGCAATTGTGCAGCTGGAACAGCTGTAGCTGGTTCTGGTAGTCACAAATATAGCACCTAGCCTGGGAATGCGGTGCCGTGGGGCCTGCAGATCCTCGCAAGAGGATGTTGCCAGCTGCTCCTACCTGCTGAAAGGAGCATTGCTCATTGTTACATGGCCGACATCCCAGTATGCCTTGGTTTTGCCAAGCCTGAGAGGAGTAGCAGGGTAGCTTGGCTCTCCACTGTGCTGAGTAGTAGATCAGCCCCATAGTCCTTTCCAGATTGAAAAGTTACTTTTCTAACTCTCCTTCCTGGCAGTACACTTCTTCTGGGACTAGTTTTACAAATGGAATAATCTTCCATATAAGTATGCTAGAGGAAGGCTTCATTTACTTGCCCAAACAGAGCCTGAAGAGGTATCATTTATTCAACAGAATGCTTTAATTGCTTTCCTTATGTTCTTGGCAACGGTTTGGTTTATTAAATAATGAAACAGTCCCCATCTACATGAGAGCAGGGCATTATACCTTTAGGCCTAACAAAGACTATGAATGGGTGTGATTGCTTTTTATGGCATTGCCTCCACAATATAATTTGTTGATATTTATTAGCTCTTCTGATAAAAGATGTTAGGGTGCTCAAGAATAAATAATCTGTGCTTATTTGGAAAATGCAATCCTTTGCTTATATTTCAATGGACTTAAAGATTTGAGATGATTACTAGTACAAAACACATATATCCCATGCAAGATATGAATGCTATATTATAGTAAAAAATATTTTCAAAGTACAAGTTAATATTTGGGCTGTTTTCTGTACTGGATCACACACTATTTGCATATAATGTAATTCAATAACCAACATATAAGCTAACTCAAATATAGATATGTGGATAGTATTAAAATGGTTTCCTCATGCTTAAATTCTTCCAAGAGTAATTAGAATAAGTTAGTGGATAGTTCTGATCTTTTGATCCTCTGACAAAAAAATTGTTCATAGGGTCAGCATCTTTACCATCAGACTGGGAAGTCGCCAATGTAATGCCAGATTTTTTTAAGGAATCAAGGGTTGCTAGCTTTAAATTTATTAAAAAATAAAACTACCAAGCACATAGGACAACAAGTCCTGCTGAAGAAGAATCAACATGGCTTCTACAAAAGTAAGTCCTGTTTCACTAAGATTTCAGTCAACAAGTATATGGATGGAGTACTTGGACTTCCAAAAAACTTTTGATAAAGTCCATCACCAAAGATGACTGCTGAGCAAACTTAGTAGTCATGGGATAAGAGGAGATGTCATTTGAGGGCCAGTGTGGCATAGTGGTGCAAGTGTTGGACTGGGAATCGGGAGATCCGGGTTCTAGTCCCCACTCAGCCATGAAACTCACTGGGTGACTTTGGGCCAGTCACTGACTCTCAGCCTAACCTACCTCACAGGGTTGTTGTGAGGATAAAATGGAGGAGGAGGAGGCTTATGTAAGCCGCCTTGGGTTCCTTGAAGGAAAAAAGGTGGGGTATAAATATAATTAATAAATAAATAAATAAATAAATTTTATGGATCAGTAAAGTATTGAACAATAGGAAACAGAGAGGAGGACCAAATGGTTCATTCTCGCAATAGAGGGATGTAAGCAGTGCCTCCCCCCAAAGATTTGTATTTGGACCGGTGCTTTTTAACTTGTTAAATAATGATCTGGAGTTAGGGTTGAGCAGTACTTCTTCACACAGAGTATAGTTAAGCTGCGGAACTCATTGCCACAAGATGTAGTGATGGTCACCATCTGGGATAGCTCTAACAGGGAATTAGACAAATTAATGGAGAATAAGGCTATCAGTAAGGCTAGTAGTCATGGTGGCTATATATTACTTCCAGTATCAGAGGCACCATGCCTTTAAATACCACTTGCTGGAGAACATGAGTAGGAGCTGCATTGCGCTCATGTCCTGCTTGTGGGCTTCCCATAGGCATCGGGTTAGCCAATGTAGAAACAGAATGCTTGACTGGATAGGCTTCTCATCTGATTCACAGGGCTTTTCTTGTGTTCTTATATTATTCTGGTAAGTTAAGGAATTTTATACATTGAAATGCTGGAAGTGTGAATTGGAAAGTACTATTCATTTAACTACACCTTCATCAGGTGTATTATAGATTTGTTCTAAGACACTGATTCAAGCCTTGTGCATGCGTTCTGAACAGATACCATGTGGTGGTGTATTTATTTATTTATTTATTTATTATATTTATGAATCGCCCATCTGGCCAGACATCCGGCCACTCTGAGCAATTTACAATCCAATAAAATACAAGGGGGGGGGGGGAACACACACACACACAGTATAAAACACAATTAAAAACAGAACAAAACTTAAAAATCCTAACCCACCCCATATTCCTGCCTGAAAAGCCACGTTTTTAATGCATGGCGGAAGCTAATCAAGGAAGGGGCATGGCGGAGGTCACTGGGAAGAGAGTTCCATAAATTGGGGGCTGCCACAGAAAAGGCCCTCCTCCTAGTCCCCACCAGCCTGGTTTCTCTGGCTGGTGGGACAGGGAGAAGGCCGTCTGTGGCAGATCTTGTTGAGCGGCCTACTTGATGTTGCTGGAGGCGCTCCTTGAGATATATTGGACCGGAGCCATACAGGGTTTTAAAGGTCAACGCCAACACCTTGAATTCGGCTTGGCAAACAACTGGTAGCCAGTGCAACTCTTTGAGCACCGGAGTGATGTGATCACGCCGGCGGCAGCCTTTAATCAGGCGAGCGGCTGCATTCTGTACCAGCTGCAACTTCCGAACCAGTCTTCCAGGGTAACCCCACGTAGAGCGCATTACAGTAGTCTAGGCGAGAGGAGACCAAGGCATGAACCACTGAAGTAGTAGTGTAGTGTTAAATGTTGAAATGCAGGCACTCATCCCCATAGCCAAGCCCCCAAGGAAAGTCCAAAGATTTAGGCAACTGTGCTGATTCACATCCACAAACAAATTATAGCAGTTTTCATTTCCACCAGAAGCAAGTCTTTTGTCTTAATTGCCATTCAGGACCAAGCCGCCCCAAAATACTTTGCATTGCAACAGGGAACAATATATTGTTGATGGGAAAATTCATTTCCCCCAACTACTGTGAGGATTACAGCTGAGTTTAGAGGGAACAGGAAATGCGAGGGTGGGCAGATTATGGAGGTCAGGATCATTCTCATTGGCACCACCACCACCACCACTACCACCACTCCCTGTCCTCACCTCGGAGCATGCCAACTCAGCTTCCATGTGCACAGGGGACTAATTGCATACATACCAGTGTCTGCAAGTCCCAACCACACAATCTGGACCCTACAAAAATCGAGAGAATAAGCCCACCTACCGCTATTGGTCCACACTTTCTAGCACATATTTGCACCTGATCCTCACTATCATCCTCACTATCATCCTGCCACTTACTCAGCAGATGGCACAAACAACCAAGCTATCCAAGCATGGTTGTCCATATTGGTTCCTTGTCAGTGAAGGGCAGCAGCTCGGAGAAGGCTGGCAAAGAGAATCCAGAGCAATCACCTCATTCTGCCCTATTTGCTGAAAAACAGAAGAAGCCCGGTGATTATCATCACAGGGCCTCAAAGAAGTTTAGAAAGAATGAAACTGACTTCGGAAGCAAAAGTATATGTGTTGCTTTTAACATCCATAATGAAACTCACATGAGAGTCACACACAAGCTGTCCTGCATCTGAAGGTATGTTCATGTTGCCTGCATGTGTTTCTGTTCAGCTGTTATAAGAAATGCCACTATCCCAAATGCATGTGGCTTGTAATCCCGCTGGTGGCATTTCTAGTAATGTCCACTTTCTGTCATTCCAGAACAAGACTAAGATCTGAGTTTGCTTCATCCATAAACTCATTCGGTAGCTTTGGGCAAGCCTCATTCTCTCTTCTAGTTTGTGTCCCTATCTGTAAAATGGGGTGGTCTGTCTGCTATGCCACCTTGTGCAGTTCTCAGCAACAGACTGTGTAGCAGCTACTACAGGTCTCAATACAGCCTTAAGCTTTCTCTATCTCCATTTTATTGGATGACTCTAGCTATTGTATTTTGAGAAAGTCTGGATCATTCTGTACAGGTCCCCACTTTTCTTAGTTTGACTTTAGGAGGCCCACAAACCATTAGATATGTTCTTACCAAGGGCAAAAGCTAAGCAAGTGAAAACAATGGATGTTTTGAAATGAATGAGCTGGGGTTTTATTATATTCTGAAGTTTGCTTTATTCATTGGGAGAATACTCGGCTCCCACCAGAAACATTCATCTCCCTTTAGGACCCATCAGGCTTTGTTAACATGAGAGGCGAGGTGTCAGAAGGTTGTTAGCTTCCTCTGAGAGAAGTGAAAACAAAATAACATTGACCCAGACTAGCTCTGAGGAGAACAGCTGTGGACCATCTGATGGGAAGAACATGTTCATAGGTCATTCCCCTATGATCTGTTTCTTTGCAACACAAATATCACTGACTCTACATTTACTTTGTTCCACAAAATTCAGAAGAAAAGACTACTGTACCATAAGAAAAGTATCCAACTAGTTTGATTCTTTTTGCCTTAAAAGAAATAAATCAATGTTTTGGATTTCCCTCTTATATTCTAGTGACTTCAGATGCTTTGGAATATCAGAATATTTGCTTATCTTCCTTCCTTTCTCACTAAAGAATGAAAAAATAAACTCTTCAATTTAAGTTGGAATAAAATGGCACCACATTAGCCCTATTCAGGTATTGTGAACTTATATGGGGGACATGGTGGTACATGAGACAACTTCCCCACGATTATTTAATATGTTGATGGGAAAGGCCTGAGAGAGGTTCTAGGGATGTGTGAGGAAACCAATAGGGGGATGGAAATCCAACAGGTTTTCTTGACTCAGCCCAACAGATTTTGTTCCGTCAAGCGTGTGCTGGCACCGACTCGATCGGACCCGAATCGAGCCAGCACACGGACTTCCATTTTTAAAACGGGCCACGATTTGCTTTAAAAAAAAAAAAAAAGCCAGAGAAATTTGTGCAAAATTCAGGACTCCACTCTGCACATTTGCGCAAATTGAGGAGCAGGAGGCCCGAATTTTGCACCAATCTGAAATTAACTGTCAGAAAATTCAAGGTGGAGTGTGTGGATATGCAGTGAGAGGAGGATGCTCCATACTTCTCATGTTAAATGCTACAACAAGCACAACAACACGAACAGCAACAATGACTCGAATTGAATGAGTCACCCCCAATTTGTGCAAATTGCAATATGAGCAAATTGCGCTAGAGATACGCAGTTCTCGACGGCAAATTTGCACAAATATTTTAAGCAATTTTGCGGAAGCCGGACATCCCCCCCCCCCCGACTCAGCCTGCTTTTGGCCATCTGGTTGGAAATGTGTCTAAAGTCTGTTGAGCTCAAACAGAATGAGTTTTCCAGTGTCGCACATCCCTGCTTGTAACCATGTTCAGCTGAACACAGATTCAGCCTCCTGTATGATCACCCACCCTGTGTAATCAGTGTTCCCAATCACAAGGAGCCCTGTAAGTGCATTCAGCTAAACAGGGGTACAGAACCTCAGACCTGAGGGCCAAATCTGACCCAGCTGAGGTCCCAATTCAGCCCTCCAGCATTTCTCAGATCCTATGCCCCCTTTCCCCTGACCACCAATTGTTTGGTGCTTTCTCAGCTTTTGTGCCGTTTTCCCCCCATTCTAAAAGGTTGAAATGGCTCTGCTAAGGCTTAATTACTGCTATAAGCTAAAATAGGCTTATGTTTTTGGACCTGTCCCTTTTGCCATTGGCTTTGCCCCTTTTGCTGATCCCTGAGAGCTTCTCTGAAATAGAATTCAGTCCTCGGGCTGATGGAGGCTCAACACTCCTGTTTTATAAGATGGTTCAGTGGTCACCAGAAGATTTGAGATGACTGAACAGAGCTGAGATACATCTGGTATTTTTCATCCACTTAGTCTCAAACAGCATCCTTCATAGACAACACTGAGAATTAGTAGTACCTGGCCATGACTTGTTTAGCCATGGCCAGGTACTTGAACTTGATTACATTGATTTCACCTAACACCTAAACAAATATCACTTAGTCCTCATTAAAAACTATAATGAAGAATATTATCTAATGACAGTAGTAATGCTAAATAGTGGCAAGAACCTCTTTAAAACTTGTAATTAGCCATAGAATGTGCCCACACTTTATGAACTGACCAGTATCAAAAAGAGGGGGAAAGAAGACTTCAGTGCTTGGAAACTATTTTGTTGTGCCCCAGCTCATTTGCTATCAGGGATGGATGTGCAGTCATTAACCACTTTATTTTTGCTGGTATGGTTGGCAGCCATAATTTATTTGCAGCTCCCCATTGTTATTAGAGCTGCAATACAAGACAGGGATACAGGGATGATATGGCATGCTAGTTGCCTTGGCAACAAAATAGTCATCGCTGTGGCATGAAATGTTGAAGGAATAAGTAAAGGGAGGAGTTTCTACCCTGTTTCAGGAGAACTTAATATAATAAAAGCAAACTGGATCTACAGATCTCACTTGCGTTGCAACATGAATATCACTTAGTCCAGAGATTTGGTTAAAGCAAACACAGACAGACTATGAGATTGATTACTGCATCCATTCCTCTAGGCCATTTTACAGAATTGGGACAGGTGGCGAAAACATCTGATCCCTGGAGCGTTAACCACTAGAGTGGTTTGCATACTACGCAAAGTTTAATACTGACCTGGGGAACAGTCACTCTCTAGCTTGAAAGAAAACAACAAAACTGAGTTTGGAGATTTGATTGTTGAGGGACAGATGATCACATACCAGAAACATTTCCACAACTGCCCCTCTTTCACTGTTTTGATCCTTCCAACTTCCTAATACAATGCAAAAATAAAATGTGGGGCTTACAGCTCCACAACAAAATCTTCATTCTACTTGTCAGTGCTGATGCATGAAAGCATCCCTTGTAGTCTGATTGGTATAAAATATTATAAATGATACTACCGTACTGTTCCGAGTATAGGCTGCACTTTCCCCCCCCCTAATTTGAGTCTCTAAACTAGGGGTGCGGCCTACAATCGGGATGTTGCAAAAAACCAACATCCTGCTGGAGGGGTGTGCCCACTCTGGCTGCAGCTGGGACTCGTAGTCCAGTCCAGCTGAGGGGGCACCGTGCTGGCTGGGGCTGATGGGACTGTAGTCCATCCCTTGCGGTGGGCTGCTCCCAGGCCAGGCACTTCCTCCGCCTCCCCCCCCCCGCCCCTCACCTTGTTCTAGTGCAGCTGCCGCAGGCTGAGCTTAAACACCTCAAGCGAGGTACGCGCCTTGGAGCTGCCCACGGTGATGGGCCGCATGGCTCGCCGGAGCTGCAGCCAGGCCCTTCTTCTTCCTCAGCGGCGGCAGCAGCAGTTCGGGCGGCAGGGGATCCCGCGGCGGCGCCTCTTCTCGGAGACACCTCGCCCGCAGTCTGTGCCCCGGCCCGGAGCGCCCTCACCGCCGCCACCTTCTAGCCGCCCTCCGCCTCCTCTGCTTGGATGCAGGCGGCGGTGACTCCTCCGGGCGGGGGTGGTGTCTCCATGGGTCTGGTGCCGGGCCAGGGCTGGCTGCTCTCCTGCTGCAGCCACCACAGCCGCCCCACCTCCTCTTTCTCCCGCAGCCGCCACCACCAGCAGGATGTTGCTTTTTCCGCGCCGCTCATTAAAAAATTATTTTTTAAAAAATAGCACCAAACTTGATGGGTGCGGCTTATAATCAGGAGCGGCCTATACTCAGAAGAATACGGTATATTGGAGCTTTGACATTCTACACATCACATCTGAATGAGCAGGAGCTATAGGATTAACAGCTTCTTTTGGGTCTTGAACAGAACTTCTTGACCAAAGTCCCCAACTTAGATTTGCTTCACATAGCAAATGAACAGATAAATTAGGTAAATCAATCATTGTTCACTTGTGTGGTTATTAGGTATTCTTGAAGGGTCAGGTGCTAATCAAACACAACCAGCTTGAATCCATCCTACGCTGGTATTCGTTATGATAGGGAGAAAAATGTTGTTGGCTCACGTCTCCATGGGATTCAGTGATCCACTATAAACCAATTAAAAGTCTTCTACTTTAATAATGTTTGTCCTCATGAAACACTTTCTCTTCAAGGAGCTTAAAGTACTTTGTAATTATGAAGTAAGCAGCAATATCAGCCCTTGTTTCACACATGGGAATCTTGGTTGCAGTTGAAGTGGCTTATTTTAAAATTATGGAAGTGTCTCAAGAGATTCTGGCTGGAATTCTACTGAGAACTCTGGGGCATAGCTTCCATTGACTTCAGTGGGACATATGCATATTGTAAACAAGCAGAGAACTGCACCCAATGGGCAGGAAACAGCCTAAATTAGTTGCGCTTACTTCCTGCTAAAATCAATAGGACTTAAATCATGACTTTTGTGCACTGTCTCTTCAAGAGGCATGCCTAGAAGGCTCCAGTGTTAGCAGGCCATGTGAGAGGAATAGAAGGGAATGCTTTTCATTTTCAGGCAGAAGCCAGGAGAAGCAGTTGGGCCTGCATAACCTCCTGAGAGAACAGAACAATCCTGGGCCTATATGACTATCCCGGTTAACAGGGACCATTGTTCAGTTAAGTTGTTCCTGTAAGTTATAATAAATAACGGTTGAGTTGGAAGACATCTGGTGTGTACTGCTGTTTCCCATATACAAAATTCACACTGATTTTAAAGGGATCTAGGCAGGCAAAGCAAACCAAAGTCACATATCTGCTGGCTGGAGCTGGTTTGGATGAGATGGAAGCGCCCATCTGCTGGAGGAAAAGAGCTCCACTGGTGGGGGGGTGGTAGGCGGCACCTACCACAGAGGTCCCTGATATGCCCGAGGAAAACTGTGGTGATGGATCTTCCACCAGCACTGTTACGTCCTCAAACCTGTCATTCCAGGAGCCAAGTGGGGTGGCCTTGGAATCAAAGCCCCATCATCCCCTGAGAGGCCCCAGGATTGGGCCCCTCCACTATGCTGTCCTGGAACTGGTATAGTTCATTTCCCCCACCCAGTGAAAATGCCACACCAGCTGGCACAGGGCTTTGGAAGTAATGTGTGGTCCGCCACTTCGCTCCTATCCCCTCAGTTTAGGATTGTTCCCTTAGTTTAGATTGAAGCCAATGTGTAAAACCTTTTTTTATTAGAATTATGCAACATGATGTGAGGCCTGACAGTACAATCCTATCCATGTTTACTCAGAAATCATACTGTGTCCGATGGGGCCTACTCCCAGGAAAGGGTGCATAAGATTGCACCACACAAGAATAGATGCACCCCAATCATGATGTAAACAGATTTTAATTATAACTAATAATGATGATGAATAACAAGGTTATTTCAGTAAGAAACCAACTTTGATATCCAGCTCTGGCATTACTTTACAACAGCCTCATAATTTAAGTAATAACTGAATAAACTATGGACTATTTTGGCATTATCAAAATACGGTAATATTATGCAAATGGAAAATAGGCACCTTGATTTTAATTACAGGAACCCAGTTGGCTTTAACATCTTTTCACTTTTTATTTTATCTTTCTTCTTCTGTGGGTATATCATGAATCTACAAGTGTCAACTACTTTTATTTATTTATTTTAACCTTAATGATATTCTAGTTTGCAAGATCTGTTTTTGGTGGATTTGGCATTTTTCAATATCATGCTATAAAAACTTGAACTTTGTCACACCCTCTCTCCTTTTTTTTGCTTCCAATTGTATGTGCTACCATTTGATGTGAACGCAATGAGAGTTGCCTCAAGTCAAGATGTTTTTATCATCACCTTCCTGTCAGTGGTGATCATTTAGGATGGTTTTACACAGGACATATGATGCTTTAAGGAATTTCTGCCCAGTTACTGAGAGGATCTTTTGCTGACTCTGAGCTGTGCAGATTTTTGTATATCAAGCTGTGTTGTGCAGTTGCTTCTCTTCCACAGAAGACATCATTATACATTGATTGTGTGTCCTCCAGCACATTACATACACTGACTGCATGTCCTCTAGCATTGTACAGTTCACAGTGTGCTTAGTACAGATTACCTTTTCTTATGCTTTTAATTATAATTACATTTTGGGAGACCAATAGTAGCCAAACTTTATAGAACACAAGCAATGGGAGACTCCGTAGCACTCTGTATGATATGATTCCAGTGGCTCTCAGAAAACAAGAAGCAAGTTGTGTACATTTTTTAAAACCATCTCTCTCTTTTTTTAATGCACATTACATTTTTATATGTGACATGGTGTTGCTTAATATGAACTGACCAGTATCAGTTGTGATGGCCTGCAAGATAAAAATGATTAGCATATTAGCAAGTGTCATTGAAAAAGAAATATCAATTCAGGGTGCAATCCTATGTATGTTTAGACAGAAAAAAAACATGGCTGGCTGGGGAATGCTGGGTGTTATAGTACTTTTTTTTCTGTCTAAACATGCATAAGATTGTGCCCTTAGTCGCTGTCAGGTGTAAGCCCTCATGAGTGTCTGGAAGATCAGGTCACCAGTACAAATACGTACATAGCCAGCATGCTGGAAGGGCCCAGTGTGATGTGGAAAGAGGGGCAGCAGGAAACATAAAAACTGTATTCAGCAAGAGTCCAAAAGAAAAGAGCCCAATTGCTGTACCTAACAATAGGAGAACAAGAGACAGGGTCAAGTAGAGCTGGACTCATAGCTGGTTAATCTATCCATGGCAGGTGGGGGTGGGCAAAAGAATGACTGAAGGGACCAGTGGGCCATGTAGCTCAAGCATCTCCCAGTGGGCCATGTAGCACAACACAGCTTGATATACAAAAATCTGCACAGCTCAGAGTCAGCAAAAGATCCTCTCACCCCAACCCCGATGCACACTCAATGCACAAGGGTGTGATTCTCCCAAGGGTAGATGCTGGCCAGGAAGAAAGACAAGATGAGAAGTACAAGGCAGAAGCCTGACCACAAGGGTTTTTATTTTTATTCTCTGTGTTAGATTTTATTACATCTGGCTGTTCCAGCAAATTTCTGACCCTGATCTGGAAACCTTTACTGACAGGAGGGCCACCAAGACCCACTCACAATCATCATGCATGGGACTGGCCAGGCAGACCTGTAAGGAAGGCTTGCAAAGTTCAGGTCAGGAGCCCACACAAACTTAGCAGCTGTTGGAGCCAAAGATGCTGGCCCAGGATTCTACCACTAGTGGCAACCACTGATTTAATCCTCAGATAAATGCAGATAAGAGGTCACACAACACACACACACACACACACACACACTGAAAGATTACGTGAGAGTAGTCATGGGACCACACAGGTTAGCCCCACACCCACCACTGGCGCATGCCATGGCCACAGACACACGCTGCCGCTGATTCCAAGCGGTCAGGCAAGCATATTTGGACAGTATGAGAAATGGCTCCCTGCATGTACTGATGTACACGTGGAGAACTCCTTGGTGTGAGGGACCGACCTGGCCCAATCAGTGTCCCCCTTCACATTGATGAGCTCTGTGTGCGAACATCAGTATGCATGGAGAAGATCCCTTTCTGACACATGAACCACCCTAATCTCTTAGGGTTTCCCTAATGAAACAAGATACTGTTACAGCTGCTGTCTGACCATTCCATTGTTACGTAGATTCCTGGTTAATCCTCTGGGATGGTTGTTGATCTTGCATCAGTGAGAGCTACTCCTAGGAGGTAGTTGGGGGGGACGGGACACAGGTCTCTGTTTCTGAATGAGCCGCCCATCAGAGTTTGGTGAAGGCAACAGCCCTCCATGGAAGAGGAGGTTACAGTTATGAAAAATGGCAGTTAAACTCTGACACAGAGATAGCGTACTGAGGGGTTCTAGCTGATGTTACCAAAACTGGAAGTGCTACTTTGGGGAGACGGCCCAGGTTGCTCTCCGGAAATCTGCTCGGTGGGAATGCCTCTTTTCGTGTACACCTGCTCCGCTTGTATATTTGTAAATTTATTTATTTATTTATTTATTTATTATATTTATTCATCGCCCATCTGGCCGGTCACCCGGCCACTATTACGAAGACACCATAACACTCCAGCACTTTCTCATCCAAAGGAAACAATCTACAACTTCACACCACTCAGAGTGAGAGAGTGCATAACAATACTGTGTCAAACACAAAATACAAATATACCTTTCATTAGAAGGATGACTGTCCCAGCGCAAAAGCCTCTGGAAAAACAGCAGTGCAATTACATTGAGCCAGTGTGATGTAGTGGTTAGAGTGTTGAACTGGGGCTTGAGAGATCTGGGTTCTAGTCCCCACTTGGCGGGTGGCTTTCAGCCACTCACTGACTCTCAGCCTAACCTACCTCACGGGATTGTTGTGATGATAAAATGGAGAGGAGGAGGATCATGTACATATGCCACCTTGCACTCCTCAGAGGAAAGGTGAGACATAAATGTAACAAAGAAATCATCATCATCATTATCACCTTTTTTTCATTCCTGCATATGTGTTCCCAATATCTAATCACTGGTGCTGAAGACACACACACATACATATATTTTTTTAAAGTTTGAACTTGGAATTAGATGGGAAAGTGAACTGCATTGTATCATGATAACCAGAATAATTTTCACATAAGCATAGGACTAAAAACACAGAGAGAAAAATCACCCCTCTGCCTTTTTTGACTTACTAAATACATTACACTACATTTAGGATTAAACTACTATATCACACAGCAAGCTCTTATACTAGGTGGCTTTACACATTCTTTTTCGTTGTTTACTGGGAAACCAAAAGCAAATAATCAATCCCTAATCTTTGACTTGCAGATACAAGATCGCAATTGTACAGTTAGTATACTACATGAACCATTTTTTCCTTTTTTTTACCTTACAAAAGTAAACAGCACCAGTTTAACTTCAAAAGCAAAGAGCAAACCTTGTGAACATCCTGTGGGCCATCAGTATATCCTGTTACCTTCCCGCCACCAGCCAAAACACAGCTGTCTTCAAAACAGGGCTTCTCTATTTTGAATATAGAATATATTCTATGTACATATCCTGCACATATTTATTCAAACAAAAGTCCCACTGGTGTTAATAGGGCTTACTCTTAAGTAAGTGTGCAGAGGATTGTAGCATTAAATTATTAAAACAGAAAAGACACAAAACTACATCATTTCTAGTTGCTAATTACTGTTAAGACACGCTCCATCTCTAGGAACAAATAAAGATACCAAGTATTGATTTCAAAACTTCTGGCTCAGTGGGCAAAAGCAGGGATCACCGTCTCCGTGGGCATGACCGAACCGGGCAACTCAGTCATACACTTGAGGGCTCAGCCTTCCACTATAGGTGCTAGGGATGTACAGGCGTTGTAAAATTCATTCCGTCGATGTTTTGCAGATTGTCAGGCACCTTTTGTTCCGCCGTCCACTCATTGATGGAATTGGATTTTGCGCAAATGCGTCTGTCTGTACGTATTTGTGCAAATCCGGAGTTGCACAAAGTTGCACTCCCCAAGACTTGCAAATCCCCCACAAATATGCAAATGCCCCCAACATGCGCATTTTTACGTTTTAACCTATGGGGGAAATGCACATTTCTTGTTGGTGTTTTTTTTTATTTTACGTATTTTTCTATGACAACATTTGCGTAAAATTATGTAAAATTTAAAAACCGGTCTGCAAAAAAACCCAGGAAGCAGCCAGTCCACTGAGGAATCTGCGGGCCAGATTCTTAGAAATTTGAACTAATTTGAGTCCATTGCGGATTTCTCCGACATCCCTAAAAAACAGATGTGGCCTTGCCCCCTTTCCCCAACAGCTAATCATTTGGTGGCTTCCCAGCGATTGCGGGGGGGGGGGGGGTTCCATTCTAAAACATTGGCATGCCTCTCCTAAGGCTTAGTTACTGGTGGCAAGAGCTTTAAGCCAAAATATGCTGTCATTTTGGTCCTGCTTCTGTTGCTTTTGGCCCCGCCCCTTTTGCCTTCAGCCATGCCAGCCACTGGAATGCAGCCTCCCGAGAGCTTCTCTGAAAGTGAACTAGGCCCTCGGGCTGAAAGAGGTTTGTCATCCCCCTGCCCATGGACAAAGCGTTATATCAGTTAGTATGTGAGGGGAGGGGGGGAGTGTGAGAAGAGTGTGGAATGTTGAGATGTCTGCTGATTGGCTGAGAGAGTGAGAAGGGGGGGTGAAGCCTGTGATATATAAACAGTGGGTGGTGCTGTTTAGGAGGAAAGTCGCAGAGAGCTGTCTGAAGAGAGGGGGTTTTTTGAGAGCTGTGGAGGGAAGTCTGTGGGAAGTCTGAAGAGAGAGCGGGAGAGTGGGTAGAGAAGTCTGAGTGGAGTTGGGAGCTGGAGAGAGAGAGAGACAGAGAGAGAGACAGAGAGACAGAGAGAGAGAGTTTTCAACATTTATAATCCATTAACATTATCTATTTCCCTACCTTTGATTGTAAATAAATAAACTTGTTTCCTTTTTAAAAACATAAAAGGAGTGGTCTGAGTTGGTAACCCTGAAGGGGGTGGGTGGCAGCGGAGGAGATTAAGAGAGTGTGGAGGTGGGGTCTGACAGGTGGTAGTGAGCGGAGGTGAGGGGCGTCACAAGGTTCAACACACCTGCTATAACATTTCAGTTTTTTCCTTTTAGCAATAGCACCAGTTGTGTCATTCCGCTGGCCCAAGGCCTCTTCTGCTCGCAGAAACCCTGTTTCTATCCTTGTGCAAGTGTCAAATCCTAGCCTAATGAACTCATTACGACTTCATTAGACTAGGGGTTGCTTGTGCTAGTTGTGTTAGATTCAATAGCGGTTGTGAAATGTCTTGTGGCACATACAACAGCTTGCACAACTGCTGTGCAACTAGGACTTGTGCAACAGCTTGCATAAGCAGAATCAAAGTACTGGATTTGACACTTGCAGAAGGATACAAACAGGGTTCCCAGGCCGCAAGCAATAGAAGCTTTGCTCTAGTGGGATGACATCATTGAATACAACCCCTAACTGCTGCATTTTGCACCAATTGAGGCTTCCAGACTCTCTTCAAGGGCAGCCCCACCTAGAGTATATTGCAATGATGTGACTAAGCAATGGGTAACTGTTGCCAAATCAGACTGGCTCAGGAAACATACATGCATACATACATACATAAAACTGAATGCATTGAAGTAGTGTGAGAGCCAGTGTGGTGTAGTGGTAAGAATGTTGTTGGATTGGGGACTTGGGAGATCCAGGTTCTCGTCCCCACTCAGCCATGAAGCTCACTGGGTGACATTGAGCCAGTCACTTAACTCTCAGCCTAGCCTACCTCACAGGGTTGTTGTGAGGATAGAATGGAGAGGAGGGGGGCCATGCAAGTCGCCTTGGTTTCCTTACAAGAGTGGGAAAGGCAGGATATAAATGTAATCATGAATAATAAAATTAAATTAAAAATCCTTTATAATTCACCCCTGCATAGTGGGAGGAGTCATCATTCCCACATTCTGTGAGCTGTTTTGACCTTTTTGTGGCTTTGTTGCCATTTTTGTTACATTTGCTCAGTCTATTTTAGTGAGAAGGGGAAATGAAGTGTTACTTAGTGGTGTGTTTGTGCTGTTGCTGTTTGGTGCAGGGGGCTGAGGGGGCGGGAGGTTAAGGGAAATGTGCTGGGTGTACAAACTATTAGAGAGCACAGATCCCAGTATTTCGATTCTAGAAAGAACTTTCATAATGTGACCCTACAAAATGCCAGCAGTAGAAAGCCTTTTGGCAGTAAATGTTCCTGCTCATTTTGCCCGAACGGCAGCAGCCAGAAACACCACGTGGATTGTGTTGCTTCCTAAACCCGGTATCTTTGGAAACGTTTGAGAGTTCTCATTACTGGAAGCACAGCCATTTTAAAGCCCCATTTATTTTTTGCAGCAAACAAAGGTCACAAGGTATTCCAAGCAAACTAAAATCATTCTTTGTGACTGAAAGTTCAGTTTGTCATTCATTCCCTCCCTGTTTTTCATTTCTTATCTGGTGATCACATAATCGGACCACTCAGAAGAACATGCAGGTTTATTTATTTACATTTATGTCCTGCCATTTTTCACAAAGTGGATTCAAGGCAGCTTACATAATAGCACATCATACGGTAAATAAAAATATATAATATAAAACTAGAAGAAAATCAAACATAATCAAATAAGACCATAATCCCAGGGGCCATAGGATTTTAGCAGATGTCCCCATCATGCAGGCAGAGAAGAAAGTCTGCAGGTGAGGAAGGAGGACTACCCTCAGAAGCCACCTTGCTGGGGTGGCCAAATTTACTTTGGAAAAAAATGGGAGGGAAAATGTGAAGGAAGGAAGGAAGGAAGGAAGGAAGGAAGCTCTGTCCCCCACCTTCTGCTTTGCTGGCATCAACTATCCCAGTCCCAAACCATTCAGGGCTGGTCATCACCAGTACTTTGATGAAGGTCGTCACCAGTACTTTGATGAAGGTCGTCACCAGTACTTTGAACGGTGTCCAGAAACAAATGGGAAGCCAGTGCAGCCATTTCAACAGATGTGTTACATGCCAGCTATATGCGGTGCCTGTTAACAACCTGCCTAGTTACCAGGCTAGGGACAGCTGCAAATTTCATTTCTGTTCAGTTTTGATGAGAATGTAGCAAAATTCACAAAATTCTCAATATTCAGGACAAAAAGAACTTAAGGTGAAAACAATCCGAATGTGGGAGAAACCGAAAATGACAGATTAGTCCATCCAGGCCAGGGTTTTGAGTGCTTTGCTCTTCAGTCTGGCTTTTAATCCCTGTGTATACAACCATGTGAGTGCTGGATACTCTATTTTAATTATATGGTAGGCAGCTGGGAATAGCTGTACCTATTGAATTTGGCTGGTGCAGCTGGGTGAGAATTTTGTTTCAGTATGTTTTTGATCAGAATTTACCCAAATTTGCAATGGGGATTCAGAACAGAAAGAAGCTGAGATTCGAAAAATTCAAATGCGACTGAAAGCAAAACTGGTATTCTTCAAAGGCAGATCTTTGCAAAGTGCTTTGCAGTACAGGCAGTCCCCGAGTTAAGAACGTCCGACTTACAGACAACCCATACTTAAGAACAGACTTCTGGGTTCCCTGGCGCTATGTCATTTACGTAGAGTACATAGCATAGTATACTACGCAATTTGCGTAAGTGCCAATTTTAACGTATAGAACGCTATGCTGTTCCGACTTGCATACAAATTCAACTTCAAAACATTCTTAAGAACGGAACTCGTTTGTAACCTGGGGACTGCCTGTATACTATACATAGTTGCTTCTTAGGACGATGACTGGTTTTATCTCCTTGAAAGCCGAGTTAGCTTACAGCGTGTAAGCATGATTGACCTACCTCTGGGTAAGTGTACGCGCCCCCATTTCAGGACCATGACAATTCAGGAGGAGGGATTTAAGCTTCCCACCTCCTGTTTTCATGCCAAAATCCTCCCCCGCCCCCGATGGGGAATGGGTTAAAAAAAGTCTCATTTTTTTCCTTTTTTTAACCATTCCCCATGGTGGGAGGGATTTCTGAGAGGAGAGGGCGGGGATGTATGTCAACACGGGTGCTTCGGAAGGCAAGAAGGGTGGTGGAGAGAAAATCTTATCACAGCAGGAGTTGTGCCACAAAGGCCCCTGGGATACATGGCAGGAGCAGGCAGAAGGAGTAAGTTGGAAACAAGCCACAACAAGCTTCAGAGAGGCTGATCGCCTGCTGACACCATTGTGAATTAGCGATCGAATGACCAATCCATGGTGGCTTGTTCTCACGGAGGCTTGCAGTGACAAGCCAGCCAGCTCAGTGTACCCTGACTTTTTCCCCTCAGTTCCTGTTTGTCCATATTCATGTGGTCCCCTCTCTGTGCGCAGCCTGGATAAATTAACCCCAGTGCCTGCCCTAATAGAGGAGCCGGGGGGGGGAGGAGGAGGAGGAGGAGGAGGAGGCGGCGGCTGTGCAGAGGGAGATGAGAGGGAGTGCAGGGCCATTCCAACAGCCCTGCCAGAAGTATTAATTATTTTTTTCCCTCCTTCTTCCCTCCCCATTCCTTTTTCCTTGTGTGTCATTTCTTTTTAGATTGTAAGCCTGTGGGCAGGGACTGCCTTGTTTTATTGATTATATGTAAGCCGCCCTGGGAGCTTTTTTGGCTGAGGAGCGGCATAAAGATATTTCAAATAAATAAATAATGGGGGGGACTGCTTCCCAGCATTACCGTCCCCTCCTCTCCAGATGGAGAGCAGCAATATCAACTGGCAATGATAATTCCTATTCAGTGGGGAGTTTGAGCCACCATCCCTCGCTCACTCTCAGGTCACCGTATCCTTGCAGGTAATTGTGATCATCAATCACCTGAGATATTATTATAATAGTTAATTATCATAAGCTGGGAAAGAGGCAAGCCAACAGACCCTTATTATCCACGGGCTCTTTTTGTTGCCTTCAACTCCTTTCCGCTTCTGACTCCCTAGCCTAGATAGTGTAAAGACATTAGAGGCTTGAAGTGAATTAAGGACTTCTTATCATAAAATGGTACATTATTATGAACAATTTGGGATAAAAATCGGGAACCTGTGTTGACCATCATTTGTGTGTCTTCTGACATCATGGTTTTCATGATGAATTTTGAGGGGCTCTTCTAACTGGACAGCAAGCCAAAACTCTGTTGACAATATAACTTGCTACGTGAGGGCGAGGTTCCCTTTCAGATTTTGATATCTATATCTGAGCATATGGTGTAATGTGGATCTACCACTGTTCAGGTAATTTTACAGTTATTCGAAATTGCCCCTTCTATAAATGGGTTATTTCACAGTTGTTTCAAATTTCCCTTGTATAAACAAGCATTCCCTTTTGCCCAGATGTTTAATTATCTAAATGTTTTGGATGTCCCCCAGGCAATTTGGCAAATGTACCATGACAGTTTTTGAGGTCAAAGCAATACGTACTATGGTATATTGAACTGTCTATTGTCTCTTTCTTATACTGGAATATAACAAGTTCCCCCCCCCCCTCATGCCAGTAAGTTCTTTTGAGAGTTCTGTGTATGTAACACCTGCATTTATAACTAGGCTAGATATGCATGTGTAAAACACCCACATATTTTCAGATGATATTTCTTTTCATTTTTCATTTGTTTTATAACAGTAGAGTGAACACATTTTGTCTAATTCTGTATGCTTTCCAACACATGAATAAACTCATTTCCATTGTCATTTTCTCCCTCCATCAGCAACTACTCAACTATTTATTCTGTGTTAATCTTGCCATTCTCTGCTGGCAACTTAAAATAGAGAGGAATGCTAAAATTTCGCTTATATTCATCTCACTTTTCTTACTCAGTCAAAGGTAGCTCCAGAGAAACAGGCACTTCATCCATCAGCAGTTCTCTTATTTTCTTCAAAACAAGAAGTGAAATAGAGGGGGAAAATACATTCAGGCCTAGTGAACAGAGATGACACCTTCAATGTAGCATATTAAATACCTGAACAGAGGGAGGGAAACATTACTATTGCAAAAGAAAACAGTTAATGGAGTCTTTTTTATGAGTTTGGGTTTCACCCAGCTAGTACTTCTGGTGGATAATTACTTTGTAAACCCGATCTGCCTCAGAAATAAGGTTGGGGGGGTACATGCATGTGCAGACAGAAATGTTGGGTAAAAGAACATCTCTATGGATCTATGATGGCTATAAAGAACAATCACACTATGTGGCAAAGAATTTTACCTCAACTGCTGTACCCATGTCTATTTTTTGTTCCCTCATACAGACATGGAACTCCTTTCTTTGCTGGGAACCCAGTGAGCTTTCGGGCACAATCCTATAGCATGTTTAGACAGAATAAACTACTACAACTCCCAGTATTCCCCAGCCAGCATGGGAATGCTGGGGGTTGTAGGACTTTTTTCTGCCTAAATATGCACAGGATTGCACCCTTAATGTCTTTTGTCCCAGTGACACTAAGTAAAGAATGCGAAGAGAAGGGCAAGCAAGAATGAGGAGTGCTGGCGAAACCAATCCCATTAGCCCTTATAATTACTATTGCTATGTAATATGGCCTGGAGCCAAATTGATCGCACAGGGGTGCTTTTCTAATGGCTCTGTCAGTCTTGAGTGCCCATGCTTCAGCGCAGAAACAAAAGGCTGAGTTTTTGTGCAGACTGTTCTTAGCACAGCAGGGACAACACACGCCAAATACCACTTTTCAGCTTTGCTTGACTCAAGGACTAATATTAACAGAAACAGAGGAAAACAAATAGGACTAAAACTAACCTGAAAGCTTTCAAGCTAACTCGATGTTGGAACCATTAGACTTTTGGGAATAACCTCCTAGTTTCCTGGATTCGGTGGCACACACACACACCCAAGTTCTCCAATCTGTCAGCTGAAAGTAATTTGGTTCCATTGTAGTGATTGGAGATATGTGGGAATTGGCCACTTCTTTATAACAGCTTTAACCCATGAGAGACAGAGGACCCATGAAAGCAAATAAATCCTCAGTTCATTCAAAGCTCAAGGGTACAGAACATGTGCAACTCCTATACAGATCCATTGAAAATGATGAAACAAGACATAAAATTTGTAGGAGTGGGAGAGACAGAGGTTTCCATTGAAGGATTTACAAGCAAGCCTATAAGACCTGGAGCTCTGCACTAAGAGAAGAGAACAGGGGAGAAAATGAGACAATATTTGATCACTGATGCCATTTCCAGGATATAACCAGAACTAGAGCAATCTAAAATTGTAACCATCCAAGCAACTCTGAATACAGTGGTCTAATTCCAACATATAATCATAGATATCTATACCAACCGACAGACTCAGTGGATTCTACCAATGGATCTATCACCTCAAGTAAAAGATTATTTATAATGCCTTTGTTTCGAATTACACTACAGTCTTCAAAATAATTGGTTCCATTAGTGTGCCATGAGCTCCGCAATCCCACATACTTACAAGTAAGTTGAGTGTGCAGGGCTGGCTCCAGATTGGGGGGGGGGGGTGCACAGTGCCATCTGGTGGGCCTCTTCTTACATTGAGGGGGCCCCTCAGGCATACCTGGCAGTCACAACTGCAGTGCTCCAAGGCTGGCCCAGCAGGACATGAATGCAATAGCACGCCCTCACTCATGTTCTCCAGCAACTGGTATTGAGAGGGCTACTGTCTCCAAAACAGCCTTGAGGGCCTGGCAGCTGCCCTAGCATGCCAGATGCTGGTGCCTGGCCTGTGTGTGTGTGAGCCACCATCAAGTACAAACCAGTCCATGATGTAAGCCTTTTACTTCAGTTCTGTGCAGCAGCTCTCCCCAGCCTGCAAAATGCACAGCTCAACATCTTTGTGCAACAGCTCGATTCTTTGCAGAATAGTTAAAGGTTAATTGTTGCCTTTAAATGCACTCATATCTCTGATCAGAGATAACAGCAGGCAAGATGGGGAACCTTCGGGGCTACATCCAACCCATGAGCTGGAAGTTCCCCATTCCTCAATTAAAGAATTTAAAAAATCAGGAGCTGTAAATTCCTTTAAAGTGAGGACATGTTCAATTAAGGCAATGTTATTCAAAAATCCATTGCAGAAAACCTCATTGTGTTGAGCTGTAAAACATGGTTTAAAGTTTAAACAGGCAGCTATATTACATACCTATATCTATGGTAACAGGCAACTCTATGATGGCATGCAAGAAGCATCAACAGTTTTTAGCTGGAGGCAGAATGAGGTGTTAAGCATAGTGACATCATATTATGGTATAGGACATGAGAAGAATGAAAGGAAAGAGAAAAGGAAGATCTAGGTGGTATATACTGGGGAGGGGAAAGGAGCAAGCTGTCCAAGCATGGCTTCACACCAGACTGAAACACTCACAGTACTATGGTATATCATGCTCTCTTTTATCCTAACTAAGCCATGTTGGATCTGTGGAAGAAACAGATTAAAATGTTATTGAAGTCACACTGATTTAACTCATGCACCCACCATGCAAAGAAGTGCCTTGATTGTATAAAGTTGCCCCAATGTCTGGGTATGGTTTTGTTGACCAATTGATTTATTGGAGATTTGTCGAACCTTAATCTTTGGGGAGGAGTGATGGGCATAATGTTTAACCTCACCCTGGAAAGGCTTGAAAATCTAAGACCTGTCTCTCTTAAAAATTCCCCCATTATGACACAATCCAAGAGTTTCACCATTCCAGAGTCAATGTCACTTTCACAGCCATTCTTTCCCATTCACACTTCTTATCCTACCGACTTGAGTTGTTGGAAGGTGTTAATAGCTTATTTCCACAAGTCCTCTTCCTATATGCTTTCCATCAAGGAGAGCGATACACACCTGATTGGAGGATTCTCTCCCCGCTGCTAACCCCCCACACCCCTGAGCTCTAGGGATAAAGATGGGGCTGTTCCCCAATGACATTTGTCATCTATCTGACATCTCAGAATTCCTGGGTGATCTGTGCAGCTTTCATGTTAGTTTGGAATCTCTCTGACGGTATAGCACAACTAATTAGAGAATAAAACCTTTGGTTTACATTGTGTACTACTTACCTAATGTCTCCCTTCTCCCTTATTACTAATCTTAAGAAAACTCATAAATCGAAACCTGGAGTTTGCCTGTATACTCTGACATCCCAAGGATCATTCCTCTATGTGCCAGACCATTTATCCATGCTACGTGCTTGGTCAAAGGGAGATGGCGAGAATACTTTGGCCTCTGCCCTTCCCAGTAGTGACTGGGAGACTTTGCTAAGAATTGCCCCCTCCAAGGTTTAAAGAAACAACAACCTTGGGGTTCCCTTCATCCCAGTTAGAGGGTAGATTGTGGGGTGGAGGCACCAATAAGCTGGAGAAGAGCATGCAGCCTGGTCCACCCCATAGTGCAGGTGGTACTCCGCTCTCCACACTCACACTTAGTGTGAGCTCATGCATACTGTGAAGGAGGCTGATCTTACGCCAACCCTGCAGGGCAGGCCACAGTCCCAAAGTTCCCTGGACTGGCACACACCTCCCAAGGTCCCATACACCAAACTGGTGTAGCAGCCCCAACCTTTCAAAAAGGAACACACACCAAGATTAAGTTGGAGACTTTATTAAAAGTAAAAATAACAAATTAGTCAGTGTAGGGTCTCCAAGTGTCCAATATAAGTAAAATAATCCCTTATAAAAAAAGGGCTAAAAGAAGGTAAGGGGAAAAGGGGGTGAGGTAGTTGTTGTGAGGAAAAGGGAATGAGAATAAAAAGGGACTCTAAAAGAACATAAAAACAAACCCCAAGAGTCTGTAGGAACAAAGCAAGTCAAACCAGGCCTAGCTTTCCTTAGCTACCCTGTCAGAGTGGCATACCTGCCCAGATGGAACTTCCCAGCATCCACGCCCCAATGGAAGAACCCCGAAGCCTTTTCCCCTAGCTCCTTTATTGTCACCAGGGTCCAGTTTCCCGCCCAGCGTTCACCAATCCTGTCTCCCTAACTGTCGAAGGAGGGCCCCCCGCCCTTTCTCAGCTGTAAACACTTTCTCATGACTTCATCCCAATTAACGCCTGACCTTGCTTCTCAGCTCTGCAACTCACCCTTATCTCCCAGGTGCTCCCAAACAGCCTCCCAGTACATTCCAAAGACTACAGTAAAAATCCGTTAGCTAAACAGCAATGGGGGGGGAAGGAAGGGACATCTAACAGGGTTTCTTCTAAAGTCTCAGCTACTACAAGTCCCATCTTCACACATACATGTTCATCACTCAGTGATTACCACCATCAAAATGTGACAAAGAGTTTGCTTACCATTTCAGATATAATACTTGCACGCGCAAAAGAGGAAATAAGAGTCGAGACACAGAATGATGGTGAAATTATGGGCCACATTTATTGATTCGAGGATCTGGGAAGGGACGAGTGCGGGTGCTAGCTAAACCGGCTCTCGGCCAGTATACCCTTCAATGGGCAAAGCATCCCAATCGGAGGTGTGGCGCTGTAACTCGCCACTCCCCAATTTTACACCATGCGGTGTCGGAAGGCCTCCTCCATGTCACCGCACGGGGCCATGAAACGCCATGCGAGTGAGAGGAATTGGCCTCAAAGGCGGACCCTATCTCCCTGGCCGTGCCGTGAAACTGGGCTCAGGTGAGGCTAAGGTATCGCCAGTCACCTGAAAGGTGCCGTGGGATGATCACCGAACCTCACCCCACTGCCTAAAACCCGCACTTACCGCCAATCTGACCAAATCAGGGAGACTACGCAAAACAAAAAAGCACCCAACCCAAGAACACAGTGTAGAGTAGGCGAAACACGCACACCACCACCAGGCCAATCAGCAATGGTGAGCCAAAATTCCTACTCGGCCCCGTCAACCGGCGACCAGAAATCCCACACTGTGAATTGGGAGGGAGGGAGGGAGCTGCTTTGAGAAAAGAGGCAGAGGGTGGAGCAACGCTGCCTAATAAAGGCCTCCACCGCTCCTCCCCCCGCCTTGAGCCCATAGGTGGTTTCTAAATTAAACAGCCTCACCTCTCATTCCTCTACGCGTGCAAATAGTCCTCCCACCAACAGCTACGCGTTGGTGGGGGAAGGGGATTGCGCGCGCAAAAGAGGAAATAAGAGTCGAGACACAGAATGATGGTGAAATTATGGGCCACATTTATTGATTCGAGGATCTGGGAAGGGACGAGTGCGGGTGCTAGCTAAACCGGCTCTCGGCCAGTATACCCTTCAATGGGCGAAGCATCCCAATCGGAGGTGTGGCGCTGTAACTCGCCACTCCCCAATTTTACACCATGCGGTGTCGGAAGGCCTCCTCCATGTCACCGCACGGGGCCATGAAACGCCATGCGAGTGAGAGGAATTGGCCTCAAAGGCGGACCCTATCTCCCTGGCCGTGCCGTGAAACTGGGCTCAGGTGAGGCTAAGGTATCGCCAGTCACCTGAAAGGTGCCGTGGGATGATCACCGAACCTCACCCCACTGCCTAAAACCCGCACTTACCGCCACAGAGAGGGACTGGCTAAGCCAAGTCCCCTCTCCCCCACCTGCGCTGAATAAATTCGAGCAGGGCCCTTCGCAGATCCTCCAAGAAAATATCGTTACCCCCGTCGGAGAGATGAACGCCATCTGCCCGATACAGCTCCCCCCGGGCCAAGGAGATCACAGGGTGAGGAATCGCAAAACCTACCCCTCCGAGGCCCCTACAAAGCTGACGATTCAGCCTTCTTCCCGCTCTGTTTAAGGCGTTGGGGCTGCACCACCCCGCCACAGAAACGAGACATGTGGGACCAGAGAATCTGGACCCCAGGCCAGCACTGCCACACAACAGCATTTACATGCCAGCCCAAAGTCCTGTGGTACACCTGTGTGCCTGCTAACTGCAACCTTGCTTTAGCTCCCAGCAAACACAGATCAAATTCTGCCACAGTCCAACTTTTAGTTCTCCTGCTCTGTTGTAGCAATCAGGAAACAGAGGCTTTCCTATTCTAATTGTTTTATTACTTTCATAAAACAATTATACACTACAACATACAGTTCTGAGAACATCACATCACATACATCCAAATCAGAAGAAAGAAGAAGGCAAGAGGCAAGCAAGCAACAGCGAAGAAGCAAGCACAGCAAACATACACACCCAGCTGTGCTTGAGAGCCAATGGGAATTAAGACAGGCATATGACAGCATAGCAACTGTCATATTATAACACCCACTTTCTCCAACTAGATGGCCAAGGACATCTAGATATGGGAACGAGGAACACCTGTTCCAAAGACCTTCAGCATTGCAATGCTGAATTGCCTGCTGCTAAGTTTTACTGAAAGGAAAAACCTTTAAGCAAGCTCATGCTTGATTCATAATCCAACACTCCTCCTCTTGCTTAATTGTTTTACTCTTCAGTAACACCCAACTCAGCAATCAATTTTCTGTGTTTCTCACATGCTAGAGGTTTTGTTAGAACATCTGCTAGCATGTGTTCAGTGCCACAATATGTAAGTATTACACAACCCTTTTGTATACAGTCTTTCATATGTGAATACCTGACATCAATGTGTTTTGTTTTAGGCCTACTCTTTTCTGAAATAGCCATACTGATACAACTTTGGTTGTCCTCATAAATTGTTACTGGAGTTTGAATGTTTATCTTTAAATCAGTAAATAACTGTTTAAACCACTCAATTTCATTGCAGGCTAAAGACAAGCTTATGAATTCTGCCTCACAACTGGAAACTGCAACACAACTTTGTTTTCTTGAGTACCAGTCAATCAAGGATTGGTTGTATAAAAATACTGTGCCAGATGTGGACTTCCTGTCCATTTCAGATGCCCAATTTGCATCAGTGTACACAAGAAAACCACCTTTGTTTTGTGTTGACAGATGCAGTTTATACTCCATAGAACCTTTGAGATACCTTAATACACGTTTTAAAGCTGCCCAATCACTATTAGCAGGCTTTTGTACTTTCCTGCTGAGAATGTTCACAGCATTTGTAATATCTGGTCTGCTGACATTTGATAAGTATAGCAGACTTCCCATGACACTCTGATATTTATTTACATCCTCAAATACAGAGTCATCTGTGTGTTTCAAGTATTCTGTTGTCATTGGAGTGGAAACTGGATTGCAGTTTTCCATGTTATGTGTTTCTAGCAGTTTCTTGATTTTCCCAGTCTGACTAATTGAAAAAGATCCATCAATATTTCTGGTTATCTGCATGCCTAAATAATTCTTTACATGCCCCAGATCTTTTATTTCAAAATGTGATTGCAATTTGTTTGCAAATGCATTTTTCTGAGCTTCAGATTGGGAGATTAGAAGTAAATCATCCACATAAACCAGTAAACCCATGAAACCTGATTCAGTGTGACACGTGTATAGACAATGGTCTGCCTTGCTTTGTTTGAAACCTATACCTGTCAAAACAGTGTCTAACTTTTTGTTCCAGCATCTGGCAGCTTGTTTCAATCCATAAATTGAGCGTTTGAGCTTGCATACTAACCCTGGTTCTGTTACAAACCCTTCAGGTTGTTGCATGTAAATTTCTTCTTCAAGATGCCCATACAGAAAAGCTGTTTTGACATCAAAATGAGAAACACAAAGTTGTTTCTCTACAGCAAGCTTCAATAGCAATCTCACACTAGAATATTTGGTTGTGGGAGCATACACTGTGTCATAGTCAATGTTGTGTCTTTGTGAAAAACCTCTTGCTACTAGTCTAGCTTTGTACCTTTCTATTTGACCATTTTCATTTTGTTTCAGTTTAAATACCCATCTACATGTTATGGGTTTTCTATCTGTGGGCAAAGGAACAAGTTCCCACGTGTCATTTGTGTGCATTGATTCTATTTCTTCCTCCATAGCATCAAGCCAATGTTTTTGCATTTCTGGTTCCATGTTCCTAATTTCTTGAAAACTTTCTGGTTCAAACGCCATTTTTAATGCTCTATGAACCACATGTTTGCTCTGAAATTCATCCTGATACCTGATTGGGGTTTTTCTTTCCCTTCCTGAACGTCTTAGAGGTTGTTCATCAGCAGCCTCTGACTGTCCCTCTATCTCAGGTTCATTTTTATCTGAATCTGACACAGAAGCCTGGTTCTGTGTATCAGACTCCTCCTGAAATGGCAAACCACCAAATTGTTTGTTTTCTTCCTGTGTATGTTCATGGAATATAACATCTCTGCTCACAACAACACCATTGTGACTTGGAGACCAACACCTGTAAGCTTTTGAATGTGCATCATAGCCAAGGAATTTGCATTCAAAGCTTCTTTGAGACAGCTTTGTTTGCTTTTCACTCTGCACATGGACAAAACACTTACACCCAAAAACTCTGATGTGAGCCAATTTTGGCTTTCTTCCATGAAATAACTCATAAGGAGTTTTTCCAGACACAGAACAATGCAATCTGTTTACCAAATAATTGGATGTTATTAGAGATTCACCCCAAAAAGAAGAACTAAAACCAGATTCTTTCATTTGAGCACGTAACATGTTTTGAAGTGTACGGTTTCTTCTTTCTGCTACTCCATTTTGAAAAGGAGAAGAAGGTGCTGTCAGCTCATGCTGAATACCTTTCTTTTCCAGATACTCTTTAAATTGAGTACTGAGGAACTCACCTCCCCTGTCTGTTCTTAGGGTGGCTATGGGTTTGTTGTACCTATTTTCAGCCCATTGTACAAAATTTTTAAACTGTTCAAATGTATCACTCTTTCTTTTTAAAAGAAAAATAAATCCAAAGCGACTGAAATCATCCACTATTGATAGAAAATATCTATTCCCCCCATGACTGGGTTCAAATGGTCCACATAAATCTGCATGTAAGAGTTCAAAAATTCTTTTTGATACTCTATCACTATTTTTATAATTATCACCCTCTTTAAGAAGGGTGATAGAACAGACTGTGGAAACTATCGGGGCATTTCTCTCTTAGCAACCGCAGGTAAAATATTTGCTAGGATTCTCGCAAACCGTCTTCTATCTATTTCAGAAGAGATCCTCCCTGAAACTCAATATGGTTTCCGCCCCTCTAGAGGGACAGTAGACATGATTTTTACTGCACGTCAGCTCCAAGAAAAATGCCGGGAGCAAAATCAACCCCTTTATATGGCATTTATCGATTTGGCTAAGGCCTTTGATACTGTAGACCGTACAGCTCTCTGGACTATCCTTATGAAAATTGGATGCCCCAATAAATTTGTTAATATCTTGCGACTTCTCCATGACAACATGACGGCAACGGTTTTGGACAACAACGGCTCTCATGGTGCTCCATTTAAAGTGGGATCAGGTGTTAAACAGGGATGTGTTATCGCCCCAACATTATTTGCCATTTTCATCGCCATGGTTTTACATCTTGTCGAGGGGAAACTTCCCACCGGTGTGGGAATTATATATCGAACAGATGGAAAGCTTTTTAATCTCAGCAGGCTGAAAGCAAAAAGTAAGGTAATTACAACCTCCGTTGTGGAACTTCAGTATGCTGATGATAATGTGGTCTCCGCACATTCAGAGGATGATCTCCAAACTATCCTAAATGCTTTTGCAGAAGCATACGAAAAACTTGGTCTCTCACTTAACATCAAAAAAACCAAAGTGCTTCATCAGCAAGTGCAAGCCAATCCTTTGGTGATGCCATCTATCCAGCTTGGCGGGACAATACTGGAAAATGTCGATCATTTTCTCTATCTTGGCAGCTATCTTTCTGTTACAGCTAACATCGACAGTGAAATCCAGCATCGTCTGAGCTCCGCAAGTGCCGCATTTTCTCGAATGAAACATAGAGTGTTCGAGGATCGGGATATTTCTAAGAAGACCAAAACACTGGTTTATGAGCCATTGTATTACCAACTTTATTGTATGCCTGCGAAACATGGACTATCTATAAACGTCACTTCCACCTCCTTGAAAGGTTTCATCAACGTTGCCTCCGGAAAATCCTGCAAATTACTTGGGAAGATAGGCGAACAAATGTCAGTGTACTGGAAGAAGCAAAGACTACTAGCATTGAAAAAATGATCCTTCAACGCCAACTTCAGTGGACCGGTCATGTTGTTCGAATGCCTGACTGCCGTCTCCCAAAGCAGTTACTTTACTCCCAACTCAAGGATGGAAAGCGGAATATCGGTGGTCAATATAAGAGGTTTAAAGATGTTCATAAGGCTAATCTAAAAAAAATGCAATATAAACATCGAAAACTGGGAAGCTCTGGCCCATGAACGATCTAAATGGAGGTTGGCCTTTCACAAAGGTTCCATGGACTTTGAAGAAGCCCGAGTGCAAGGTGAAAGGGAGAAACGTGCTAAGCGAAAAGCACGTCAAATGAATCCTTTACAGGACCATCTTCTATCTGGTAACCTGTGTCCTCACTGTGGGAAGCTGTGTGGATCTAGAATTGGCCTCCACAGTCACTTACGGACCCATCGCTAGAGTCTACACAATCTTCTTTAGAATCTCCTCCTTTTATCCCGGAAGACAATCTTACTCGGTCACGAGTGATCGCCTGATGATGATGATGATGCTTTGGGATTTCAGCTCTGTGTGATTTGGTTTGACTGCAAACAGTGCATTCTACATATTCAGAACATGGTTTCAAAGTTACACCCTCAGATAACTCAGGTAGTTTTGCAATTGAGCTAAAACTAGCATGTCCCATCCTCCTGTGGAATAAGTGTACACAATTGTCATGTTTCTTACAATTAAACACTTTTGCTTCAGCCTCAGCTTTAGCAGCAATTGCACAATCTTTTTCAAATGGATCTAGTATGTACAATGAATTTTGTAATTCCCCTTGTGCACACACTTTCCCTGCACGTTTGATATAGCACATGGAATCTGTGAAAGACACTTGAAAACCAGTTTTTTGTTAATTGTGAAACACTCAAGAGATTTGAATCTAAATCAGGGACAAAATAAACCTTTTGTGGTTCACTTCCAAGACTTGGAAAACACACCTCACCTTCCCCTGCAATCTCTATGGATTCACCATTTGCAAGAGATACAGAGTACTTTACAGATTTCAGTGACACACCATCAAATAAAGACTTTTGATAAGACATATGACGACTGGCCCCTGAGTCAAGATACCAAGAAGCCATATTCTTTTCAACTCTAGCAACAAAACCTTGCACAAATTTTACATCCCCTCCCCCAGAAGAATAACTCTGTTTACTCTTAAAGTGTCCAGATGGTTTCTTCTTCTTGTTCTTCTGGGTACAATCCTTCTGCAAGTGTGAGGGAGATCCACAATTATAGCATCTCTTAACTTTCAAAGCAGATACAACACCACCATTATTTCCAGCCTTTTGCTGAGCCTTAGGCTGACTGACTTTAGCAACCCCCTCAGCAGTAGAATTGGTGTTAGACATTCCAAATTGTCTCCTGTGATATTCCTGTAGTAAGGATCCAGTCACATAATCCATAGTCAATAATTGTTCATCTTGACTTTCCAAAATCTGGATTATAACATCAAAAGAATTATCCAAAGATGAAAGCAAAGTGTATATCCTGTTTATGGGATCAATCTCCATTCCCCGGACTCTTAACTTCTCAAAGAGATCCAGCATGGTTTTAATATGGTCAGGCAGATTCCCTTCTGGTTGCAGCTTTGTGTTATACAATTGCCGTAGGAGGAGTACACGGCTACCGGCTGTGGCTCTTTGATGAATCCTTTCAAGAGCTCTCCAATAGTCACGGGCTGTTTCCAAGTTTCTCAGATAACTAATCTGAGAATCTTCCACAGATAAGGCAATAGCAGCCTTCGCTCTAGAATTTCTTTCTAGCCAGAGGTCATATCCTTCATCCCCATATTGCAGTGGGGGCTCAGATATTGTAGTCCATAACTGGGCTTGTGTCAAATACATTTCCATTTTAAATGACCATAATGAAAAGTTCAGGTCTGACAGTTTCTCAAACAGAGGCATTTGCATTCCCTGTACAGCCATGGCTATAGGAACTGGGGAGGGAACCACTGGCTCGTCTTCTGAAGAATCCACGTCCCCATCTCCCCCTCCTATGGGAATGCTTTCTGTTTCCTTTTCTTTAGCTGGAGAAAAGTCCAGTAACTCACCCGCTTCTTCCGTTACTTCGGACAGTTCGCCTTTCTCCTTATCAGCCAGCTTCTCAGATTACAGCCTCCGAGAACAGCAGCCAAAAACACAGCAGCAGATAGAACCGTTCAGCAGAGTCCAGCCTGGCTCTTCTGACCTGGTCCAGTCCTGGCAAGTCCTGGCAAATCTGGCAAAACTGGCAGTCCTGGCAAATCCTGGGCCCATAACCCACTGTTGGCATTTACATGCCAGCCCAAAGTCCTGTGGTACACCTGTGTGCCTGCTAACTGCAACCTTGCTTTAGCTCCCAGCAAACACAGATCAAATTCTGCCACAGTCCAACTTTTAGTTCTCCTGCTCTGTTGTAGCAATCAGGAAACAGAGGCTTTCCTATTCTAATTGTTTTATTACTTTCATAAAACAATTATACACTACAACATACAGTTCTGAGAACATCACATCACATACATCCAAATCAGAAGAAGAAAGAAGAAGGCAAGAGGCAAGCAAGCAACAGCGAAGAAGCAAGCACAGCAAACATACACACCCAGCTGTGCTTGAGAGCCAATGGGAATTAAGACAGGCATATGACAGCATAGCAACTGTCATATTATAACACCCACTTTCTCCAACTAGATGGCCAAGGACATCTAGATATGGGAACGAGGAACACCTGTTCCAAAGACCTTCAGCATTGCAATGCTGAATTGCCTGCTGCTAAGTTTTACTGAAAGGAAAAACCTTTAAGCAAGCTCATGCTTGATTCATAATCCAACACAAGGTCCGTAAACGCTTGCTCAATCAAGGACTTGCCCTCGAGCAATCCAAGATCATTCCCACTGAGGTGCACCACCAGCACGTCTGGGAAGATGGCCACATGGCCTGACCGGAGCAAAGTCGGAAGGAGGCCGCTCCACTGCATTCCACGCCGATCCAGCCATTGCCCGTCAGTGATCCGGCTGATCCCAAGCTGGGGTCCAACACGCGACCGTGCAGCTCTCTGGGCAGCCCAGTACACCATGCTGTGTCCGAACACGAGCACACGAATTGGCCTCGATCCACTCCAGTGACCTGCAACAAGAAGAAAGGCACAGCAGCAGCACCACTCACGGTAACTTTTCGAATATAAGAATGATAGTCAGCTGAGCACCACTGGCCCACAGCCTGTATTTCAGGCTGTGCTCAATCAAGGACTTGCCCTCGAGCAATCCAAGATCATTCCCACTGAGGTGCACCACCAGCACGTCTGGGAGGATGGCCACATGGCCTGACCGGAGCAAAGTCGGAAGGAGGCCGCTCCACTGCATTCCACGCCGACCCAGCCATTGCCCGTCAGCGATCCGGCTGATCCCAAGCTGGGGTCCAACACGCGACCGTGCAGCTCTCTGGGTAGCCCAGTACACCATGCTGTGTCCGAACACGAGCACACGAATTGGCCTCGATCCACTCCAGTGACCTGCAACAAGAAGAAAGGCACAGCAGCAGCACCACTCACGGTAACTTTTCGAATATAAGAATGATAGTCAGCTGAGCGCCACCGGCCCACAGCCTGTATTTCAGCTGGTGGAAAATTCAGAGCAGCGACCGTCCAAAACAAACAAACAAACAAACAAAACAACAACTGATGACTGTAGAATGCTCTAAGCACCTGGCATGTACTGTACCAGTGACTGACAGGAGTGTCTTAAACCAACACCACACCTCTCAAAAGTGCGGAGAAGCAAAAGCTCGGCCTTGACTATCAAGTCTGCAAAGGCCACATACTCAATATTGTTGATCAGAATAATCGCAAATGCAGGCAACACTTGGGTAATATTATGCTTCTGCAATACAGCCATTCCAGTGCGTTCGAAGAACAGGATGTTGCTTTCATGTGCGATTGCAACTACAGGGGAGGCAATACATTGCACTCCCTGCCTGGGCCAGGATTGGAGTCGGCCATCGTCGTATCTATGGACACTCATGGCAGCTGCCTACTGCTCCAGTAGTAAGAGAAGCCCCGTAGGCTAGGCAGGGGCTATAAAGGGAACCAAACAGGTGGCTTGTATTTCACGGCCGGCAGACAGGAATTAGCATGTGCCGCACCTTGACAACCAAGGGTGCATAAAGCACGCCCGACTATAACTATACACTTCATGAAAAACTGTCACAGACGCAATCAGCAATCTGGGCCAAACATAGTGCATGGAAGCACATAGGTTGGACGAGCCTTATTTTGTTGCATACCATCCTTGCACTGCCAAAACGGTTGCAGCCTCTGACAGAAAAACCCCTACTTCCTTAGAGTAAATAAAAGGGGTATGGAACTGCCTAGAGCCACCTAAAAGGAGGCCTCGAAGAGGAAATGCGCTTATGGCAACTGAGCCCCCAATTGATGCCGTAGAGGCAAAGGATTGCTGCCCATATCTTAGGGATACCCACTTGCTGATACCCCAAGCAGTCTCCCGGGAAGGCAAAAATGAAATTGGGCCCTTCCCACATTAATGAGAATATGAGCCCGCCCAGCTATAGCTGGCACCCCATGGCAGTCCATGCCAGAAGATCAGAGGGCAAAACCAATTATACTAGGACATGGATCACTCTATTGAAAGCATGAAGTAACCCAAAATTGGGAACCCATCCCCACCCGTAGGAGGCATGTAGCCAAGAGAGGATGCCTGAAGCAAAGTCCACCTGAGTACTGCCCAATGACAGCCAATCACACTGCCTACTACCCCTAACTCAAGCAAAACAGGGGAACCAAAATAAATAACATTGAGGATGAAGGCAAGTCATTATCAGGTCCAGGAACTAGATGGGCCAAACGAATCCCATAACTCTGGGAATGGAAGTAACCCTTTCAGAGTTACCTGCTTGAAATTGTCATGAAGTGATGAAAGAAGTTCAAGCCACCAGAGAAAGCACATGGCTTAAGAGCATTGGGACTCACGATTATGCGCTGGGTGAAGAAATAAATGATGAAAACATCTCCTCAAAGGACTAACAGGTACGCTACTGCAGATCCAGGAATTGCCTCATGGAGAACACACGGCTTAAGAGCACCGGGGAAAACAGCAAAAGAAAACATACAGTATTACGGTAATATCAAGGGATGGCATGGCAGGGGACAAAACCATGAAATGAACAAAGACATCATAATACCCAAGCGGTTGAGGCAACGGGAAACAGAACGGGGCTGCACGTGGGTGTCAGGTACTAGCAGGGCGTATGTATCAATGCCCGCTGAACTGCAAATAAAAACGCCACACGAACTAACAGCACGACTTGGCATGATAAAATTGCTCTTGCAAGCCCAGAACATGACTTGGTTGGCAATGCCAGGACAACACGGATTAAGAAAAGTGAGCAATGCCACATTCGCTATAAAAACCTTAAGTGAAGCAAGATTTGTGTGGGCTTATGTCCCGCATTAAAATAATTAAGATCATACGAAAATTAATAGGGTGAACATGAAGTCCCTATCATTAACACGCCAAGACCACTGACTGGATAAACTGAATCAGACCATTGGGCCATCCAGTCCTTTACCCCCGACATTGAGGAGCAATGGCCATCTGGGTTCCAGGCAGGAGGCCCCAATGAGATGCCGGGAACCTGTTCCCGGGATCCCCGGTACACAAGCCAGAGTTAAACCATAGAGCCACAGCCAAGTGCTCATGGAAATACCCCTTTCTTTTTCCCTGCCATCAAGCCCCCCATCATGAGGCAACTCAATGCCAAATAATATAAGGGGATCACCAGTGGCAGATTTCTTCCTGCTGGATGACTATACAGCACATAGAAATCCGCTTTATACTGAGTCAGATTATTGGTCAAACTAGCAAAATACAGTCTGCTCTGACTGGCAGGGGCCCTCCAGGGCACCAGGCAGGGATCCCTCACAGCTCCACCTAGAGAGGCCAGAGACTGAACCCGGGACCCTCCGCATGTAAAGCAAGTGCTCTACCACTGAGCCATGACCCATTCCTAAATTGAGAAAAGTTAATGAAATGAGGACCACCAGAACAACAGACCACTCGGCTCAGTACCACCGACTAGCAGTGTCTCTCCATGATTTTAGGCAGGATTGTTTCCCAACCCTCCTAGAGATGCTGATGACTGAACAAGTGGGCATACGCTTGCAAAACGGGTGCCCCACCTACAGAACAATGGCAATTAACTTGCAACAGATTGTTTTAATTCACTTGTTTCAGTACTAGAGCAATCAGTGTTTCACATACTTTCTTGCACAGTGATCTTGTGAGGTAGACCGGGATACGAACCCCCTATTTTAAGGAAGGTATTGTGTAGTATTGTACTGGTATCCCGCCTGCTTTCCTGCAAGGAAGCCAAGGCGGCGCACACAATTCACTTTACATGTTATCCTCACAACAACCCTGTAAGGCATGGCAGGCCGATAAGGCATAAAACAAGAGGGGGGAAGGTAAACCAACCCGTATGTGTAAGGCAGGGCCAGAACCTGTGCAAGAAAAGCAAATTTTACCGCCAGACCATAGACAATTAAGGATATAGAAAGTATGAACAAGCGAGCTGTCATTGCTCAGCTAATACCATTAGTAACTAATCACAAAATTATATATATATATATATATATATATACTTATATCACAACAACTCTGCAAGGTAGGAACAAGGCAAAAATCAGTGGGGTAGGAATCCAATGCCCAATCGTTGCCACACGAGCCAGACGGGACCCCTCACATAGGCAGGCAAGAATCAGGGTAGTAGCATGGGGGGGGGCAGGGCGGCCACGTGAGCAAGCAAGCCCCCCCCCACAAACCAAGGGCCTAGAATTTGTGCTCCTTTATTATCATTATTATTATTGTCATTGGAATTAGTATTATTTAGCTATGTATAGCAATTATTCATGTGTATGTATATATATACATACACACACACATACATACAACAACCACCCTGGAAGGTAGGACAGTGATGGAAATTGGGGCCCACAATCACAACAATATCGAGGTATTTGGTTGGCAACTGTGAACAACAACCCCATGAGGTAGCACATCAGGCAAAAGAGCACAAGTAGCCATTTCTTTCCTAACACACAATATGCTTATCAAGGGAACCGAGGAGACGCCTCAAAGCCTAAGAGGGCAAAGCCCTATAGAGGCCTGCGAAGGAGGCCCCCACTGGAGCCCCAAAATGGCCTGCAAACAGAGGCCTGCTAAGGAGGCCCTCACTGGAGTCCTCAATCGGCCTGCAGGCAGAGGCCTGCTAAGGAGGCCCCCACTGGAGCCCCAAAATGGCCTGCAAACAGAGGCCTGCTAAGGAGGCCCTCACTGGAGTCCTCAATCGGCCTGCAGGCAGAGGCCTGCTAAGGAGGCCCCCACTGGAGCCCCAAAATGGCCTGCAAACAGAGGCCTGCTAAGGAGGCCCTCACTGGAGTCCTAAATCGGCCTGCAAACAGAGGCCTGCGAAGGAGGCCCTCACTGAAGCCCTAAATCGGCCTGCAAACAGAGGCCTGCTAAGGAGGCCCCCACTGGAGCCCCAAATCGGCCTGCAGCCAGGAGGGAGGCCCCACCAGATCCCACCCTCCAAGCTGTGCCTAACGTGCTTGTGATCCAGCACCTGCTTCCAGTAACAGGCAAGGCATAGGGAGGGCCCTGGACTAGGCCAGCAATCCCCCCCACTCACCCCCGAAAAAGCCCACAAAGGGGAGGAGGGAAACAGAATCAAATAAAATTAAAGTAAGAGAGAGAAACCAAGAAGAGATGGGATCAGAGATAGCAGGGAGTCCCAGGACTCCACCCCTACTGGTCCCACACAAACCACAGTAAAGGCACCAACTGGCACAGAACTTATCTCCAGCAGCTGCTTTGAGAAAAGAGGCAGAGGGTGGAGCAACGCTGCCTAATAAAGGCCTCCACCGCTCCTCCCCCCGCCTTGAGCCCATAGGTGGTTTCTAAATTAAACAGCCTCACCTCTCATTCCTCTACGCGTGCAAATAGTCCTCCCACCAACAGCTACGCGTTGGTGGGGGAAGGGGATTTTCAGTGGAAGCAGTTCAGACATTCCACTATGAATAATCAAGAGATGTATATGCATATGTGAAGCAACCTCTAGAGCAGGCTCCTTCAACCTAGTACTCTCCAGATGTTTTAGACAACAACGCCCAGCATTCCTGACTATGCTGGTTGAGGCAGAGTCCAAAACATCTGGAGGACACCAGGTTGGGGGAGGCCACTCTAGAGGACCCAAGGAACCCCAGTCCCCTATATCAAAGTCCAAAACTGGTGCTCAGTGTGAAAGTTTTTCATACAGGGGATTTCATTCACTGACAGATGTTCTTATACTTCAGGGGGCATGCTCACCCACATCAACGATCTCCTAATAGATTCACTTTAATAACACACAGGGCAGTGACAATTACAATAAAATATATTTTCACTATTTCTACCAACATATTCTGGAAATCACACACTCAGACTTCTGGACAAATGAATACCCTATCAACAATGAATATTACAGTAAAAAGGGGGGGGGGATTCTAAATGCATTTGTTAAGTCTTGGAATGACAATCGGTGTGTTTATCACCAAATGAATACATCGTGCAAGTCATTTGTTCTGCTTCACAGAAATGAGACAGGTTCTGATAAAGTCAACACAGGGATCATCATCAGACGTGTCTGTTCAGACTCTTATTAGGTATGTTATTGTGGCTGAAGGATGTGTGTGCTTTCAGGTGAATGTAATAACCCGAGTGCTTTATTATCTGCGAAAGGCAGAAATTGAAAATGAAAGCTGATGCATTCTTAGAGCGTTGATCAATTTTGGATCACGTGGCCTTTTCACTGCTCTGCATGGGCAGAGCTGACGCTAGGAGTAAGCGAGAGAGGTGGCTGCCCTGTGCGCCAACTCCGGGGAGCATGCTGCTGCCATCTTTGAATTCATGTGCTCCCCTCTTCCCCAGGAGCTGAAGAGCACTGGGGCAGAGGCAGGTGGCAAGGGGATCAGTGAAAGAGGATGTGGGTTTCTCAATAAGTATATTCCTGAACATTCGTAAAACCATCTCCTCTCTCTGGCAAGTGGTGGGTGTTATTAAGGGAAGATTTCTCTACTGATCACGCCATACTCACACACTACCCACCTCCCCGCAAATGGTTCTGGCCGCTGCCTCTCAGCCAAACAATGTGCCTGTGCCCACACTCTCACAGTACCAGGGTCCAGAATCACACAATTAGGGAAGATGCAGTGCCCACAGTGTTTTCAAGTCGAAGAGGCAGCTGCAGCTTCATGTGCCCAGATTCTCTGACATCGATCTGAGCACCACCCAAATCTCAACCTCTGCAGCAACAAAGGTTTGGAAGGGGGCAAGTTAACTGTGCACACAGACTCAGAGCTTGATGCAGGATGGGAATCGTAGCAGTAGAGAATCTTGGGGGGGGGGCATGGCTTCCTGTGTAAGACATTAGCTGCTGCTGCTGCTGCTGTTACTTTTCCCCCTCATTTGTGACAGACGGCCATCCAGTCTCTGCTTAACCTCCTCCACAGCTAAGGTGAACTAACAGTGGTGGTGGTGGTGGTGGTGTGTGTGCATGCCAAAATTGTACCTTGCGTAGGGTACCAAAGTACTTTGAGACAGCCCTGTGCTTTAGGAAGTCATGGCAGCCCTAAAACATTTCAAGACTGTGCAAATAACTCTGAAGCAATTCGGGCAGCTATCCTATACACAGTCACCTGGAAGTAAGTCCCCAACTCCCATTAAACTCAGTGGAACCTATTTCCTAGTAGACATATATAGGATTGTGCTGTCAGTCAAGTAATTAGCGGTGAGTTTGCATATGCTACCAATTAACAGCCAGGTCACTTTTTTCTATCAAATGTTGATGCCAAGGAGAAATACCAAGATGAACTAAACTAGCTTAGTATTGCTTGCTCACTGTCTAAATCTCAGTGTCTTTTGATCATTAATGATCAAAAGGATCTAGGGCAAGCCCCCTATTATTTTTTACCACAACTAAATATTCAAGAAATGAGAGCTGAAACCTTACCAAAAGCAAGGCTAGCACCAGCAATTGCAGAAGCCTATGAAGAGAAGGTAGCTAGCACATCTTTATGTAATCTTCTCTAGAGCAAACTCCTCACACAGATACAATTTCACATGGCATCAGCAGTCTCCTTGACTTCTTTAACAGCAATGTTGTTCTTAGTAGAAGCTTGGCCGCAATTTAAGTACTGCAACCAATTTGAGGTTTGCAGTCAATAGTGTGTCTACTGTACTAGAAACCACTAGAGAGGGATTGGCTTTCCTCTAGAAAATTGATTTGTTGTTGTTGTTGTTTAAAAATCTATTATTTGGATATGATAGAAGGTATTTTCCAGTTATGTCTATAAGTGACAGGGCTAACTGGCCAGGGTGCATAAGTGCAGCCCACTAAAGTAGTGGTTTATTTGTCTTTTAAGAGCAGCCATCTGCAGTCTTGTCAACCCCTTTAAAAGCACCGGGCAGCAATGGCACAGCTACCAGAAGAACCATTTAAGTTAAGCTGTCACTTTTCCTGGGAAGGGCTCAAACAAAAAAAGACCTTGGCCCATTCCTGGAAAGTGGTTTTGGAGAATGTCCCACAACAGATAAACACCCACAATTACAGAGGATGGGCCACCTGCATTAACAGGCTATGCGCACAGAGCGCTACTTTATGACCTCCATTCCCGACTTTAATTTTGGCATTATCATTTATGCCCCGCCATCTGCCAAAGCATTTTAGGAAGCATATGCATTAAGAAAATATATATATTTTAAAATTACACTTAAAACAATAAAATCACCAATAAAACAAACAAACAAAAAACCCATAAAAGTCACTCAGTCACAGTAGGTAATTAGCTTCAAATGAGATAATAGGAAACGCCTGGGTAAATAAAAAGGGTTTGCATCATGTTTTCTTATGGGCAAAGTTCTAGAGTCAGGGAAGAAAGCAGGGGTGACAATGTACTGTTCAGGGATTGGGACTATTTCTTTCATAGGTATATGAGGAAAACTGTTTTCTCTTCAGAAACTTCTCATGGACAGCTATGGATCATGGGCAACTATGACATGTTCTCAGCACAATTCAGGGGCAGACAAAACCATTTCTGGCCAAATGGCACAGAAGGTTTCCAAAATTCAGTTTCTTCAGCTCAGGGATCAGCTTTTGTTTTTTAGTTGAGTGCTATGGGCGTGTCTTTGTATGTGTATGTGGCTGGGTGGGTATATCTTTGCATCAGACCAAAACACTTAATTATGAGCAATTATGGTGCTTCCCAATGCAAGAAACGCCTCCAGTGTCATTTTGAAGAAGGGGAGGTACACCACCACACAGATCCTTCCTGGCTCTCAGCCCACAAGATAAATAATTTCATAAAACTCAAATTCTAATGCATATTTTTCTTCAGGGTCACAGTATTCATAAAAGGCCAGTGATTCATCCAAGGCAAACTCTTAACACTGGTTTAGGAAAGTGTCCACATTACAGCTTCCTTTTTCTTTCTTTCTTTTTTTTTTTTAAAGTTGTTAGAGTTGCCAACTTTCCCCCAAACATCCTTTCAAACATTTTTGTGGTTTCAAAATGCCTTATTATGCTTTAAATTTCCTTGTATCCCATACCATCCAGGTATATTTTTTTTAATGAGTCAACCATTTAAAATACGTATAAATACGTGGCATGAAACTGCAAATAGGGGGACCTTCTGAATAGTAGGATTCCTCAGACCTCCATTAAATTGTAGGACCACCATAAGCAAAGAGAAACAGAGTGATGGCCTCTTGAATTGATCCTGGGGGCAATACAGCTTCAACAGATCAAATCTCCAGAAGATGGACAGGAAGAGGTTAGCTGTTCCTTACCTAGCCACATACAATTTACAAATTCTTTCTGAATCATATCATAGAAAGAAAATCTTATTTATTTTGGGCTGCTTCTTTTTTTACCATACATGTGAAATGTGAAGTCATTTCTGGCCCACCATTACATCAAGGTTACTGAACTGAATCACCAACTATAGTAAATAATCAACTCCTGTTTACATCAACAAGGGATACTAGGATGTTTGAGCCACAGTCCCTTGCTCAGGGTCATGCACACTGGTCACTTGCATTGTATCTCACTCTCTACATACAAGAGATAACAGTCGATCTGCTCTGCTGCTGACACGATCACTCCTGTGGAGATCAAACACAAATACTCCTGTTATTCTAGAAGCCCCTTTCCTCACAGCCACTTCAGCCCCAGGTTAACCCTCTTGATATAAATTATAAAATTATAGCAAGTCAAAGTGTGGTTGTCCCAGAATAACTCCTTGTGCAAAAAAATTCTTGCCAATCATTTCTTTACTTCCTGTATTGAGAATGGATGTGTCCATTTGTTCACAACTGTGATATTAACATAGCTTTGATACCCTGGTGCAGCAGGATCATCCAAAATTTTCATTTCCAAAGCATTCATTCTGTTAAATCAATTTTCCCTCCCTAAAGAAAGAGAGAAAGGGGGGGGGGGGGAGAGAGAAAATAAATATGTTATTTTACTGGCATACAAAACTCTTCTTAGTTGAAGAATGTGAATTTTAAACCCAGCACCAGGTACTCAAACATCTCTCAGGTGCCAAGAGAGCTGTTTGAATGATTTCAAATTTCATGAGAAATTGCTTCAATATTTCGTAAATTATTTCTTTCTTTCTTTCTTTACTTTATTTAATAAATTTATATACCACTTACCATATTTTTAAATACCTCTAAAGGTGCAATCCTATGCATGTTTAGACAGAAAAAAACCCTCTAAAGATGCAATCCTATGCATGTTTAGACAGAAAAAGAGTCCTACAACTCCCAGCATGCCCCAGCCAGCCATGTATGGCTGGTTGCCTGGAGGGGTTTTTGCCAATTCTGGGAAATCCCGGGAGGCATTGCTCCCCCGGGAGTTCCCAGAGCGGGCTTGAGCCCCACCCACCCCCGTAGTTTATGCCCCTGTTCTCCCCCTTCTCTTCCCCCCCTCTTTCCTACACACTTTGTTCCACCACCACCACCACCCTCTCTCTCTCTCTCTCTCTCTCTCTCTCTCTCTCTCTCTCTCTCTCACACACACACACACACACACACACACACACACTCCATGGAGGTAATTTAGATTGCCCCCCAAAACACATAACAGCTGGTTGCCTGGAGGGGGCTTTGCCAATTCTGGGAAATCCCAGGGGGGGCTTGAGCCCTGCCACTGCCCCATAGTTTACACCCCTGTGAACCATACAAGCTTAGTAGCAAGAACCACAGAAATCAAGTCCTCCTCAGTCTATTTTGTTTGCAGATTTTCCAAGCTATTAAATCATTGACATTTACTTTTTCTGTATTTGACCTTCATAGTTTATTTCCAAGAAAATACTGAAAATACCAAGGCTAAATTACATCAGGTTCATCATCATCATCATCAGGCGATCACTCGTGACCGAGTAAGATTGTCTTCCGGGATAAAAGGAGGAAATTCTAAAGAAGATTGTGTAGACTCTAGCGATGGGTCCGTAAGTGACTGTGGAGGCCAATTCTAGATCCACACAGCTTCCCACAGTGAGGACACAGGTTACCAGATAGAAGATGGTCCTGTAAAGGATTCATTTGACGTGCTTTTCGCTTAGCACGTTTCTCCCTTTCACCTTGCACTCGGGCTTCTTCAAAGTCCATGGAACCTTTGTGAAAGGCCAACCTCCATTTAGATCGTTCATGGGCCAGAGCTTCCCAGTTTTCGATGTTTATATTGCATTTTTTTAGATTAGCCTTATGAACATCTTTAAACCTCTTATATTGACCACCGATATTCCGCTTTCCATCCTTGAGTTGGGAGTAAAGTAACTGCTTTGGGAGACGGCAGTCAGGCATTCGAACAACACTAAATGATGAGTCAAAATCCTTGCCAGTTCCTGAAGTATCTTTATTCTCCTATCTTAGGTTAACACCCAGAGAGAGAGAGAGAGAGAGAGAGAGAATGAGAAAAGATACCAGTAAAATAAGCTACTTTCTTGCAGACAGATTTATTTATGCACTCTATAACTTGACAAAAACTCAGAATGTGAGTTATCAAAAGACACTCTAACTCAAATATTATTAGTTTAACAGAGCAGTGCATCTAGGTGCTTCTAGTGCATGTTTACGTGAGAACACATATGCGCATTCAAAAACATATAAACAGAGTACAACTATGTAGGGTATACATGAAAGGTAAGGTTCTCAGATGCCCCAGTATTTTGCTATTTTTGACATGGAAAAGGAGGCATCATTCTTGCCTGGAAAAGCACAGGAGAAGCCTGCCATCTTAAAAAACCAGAAGTAAGAAGATACAAAAGTGCACACAGCACCAGAGCCAAAAGAGGTGTGATATTTTAAAAATGCCAACAAACATATAAAATACAAGAATGTTAATGGCATTTTTTAAATATCACACCTTTTTTTGGCTCTGGTGCTGTGTGCACTTTTGTATCTTATTACTTTTGGAGCCAGCTCCTTGTGTTTGCCATCTTAAAAGCCAGGCCTGACACTCAACAACGGGTGTACGTGACACAAGGGCCATCATCCCTCTGACCATTGTTCTCTGTCCTTAATCCCTTGACCTCTTCCCCTCCATGGATATCACTTCCAAATTTACAATTAGGCTCCAGATTCCAGCCCTAGAAGAGTCAACTGGTAAATGCACCCAGCATCCTGTTAACGTTTGCCTTCCTGCTTAATCTGGAAGGTACAAAAATTGTCAGTCTAGTATGCTCCTAAACTAGCACACATCTTAGTTTGCATGAGCCAGCAGGGACAGGATTTTTTTGCCATGGTTTGAGTTTTAATAATTAAACTCAGATTTGGGGCATATAAGCAGTATCCAGTTGGCCCAAAGAAGCCTCTTTTGACCCAAAGAAGCCTCACTTTCTCCCACAAGAGAAATCTTGTGGAATCCCCTTCCACCCGTCTCCCCCTTTCTCTCCTTGTTGCCGAAAAGGCACCCTCATCGGCCCCACCGTCATCGCACCCAAAGTGCGCACATAAGTGTTGCACAAATGCAGTTCAGGGAACCTGATGTGTTTTAACCCAATCAGGACACAACAGGCGAGAAGCTGGATCTGGATCTCGTTGGAAACAGCTTTATTTCATGAAATAGGGACAAGTGGGAGCGTAAGCCTCAACGCTGATGCCCCAAGCACCCTTATTTGGCTACACCTTTTTATGCAATTTCCATTGACATGCAAAGATGTCAGGAGAAGTTTTACAGAGTAAGTGAAAAAGTACTCCTAGGCATGCGCAGATGTCCTGGGAAGTAAAAGTTAGTGGAAATGTACTGAACTGCCCCCCCCCCCCACTTTTTGGCTGACAATTGCACTCTTGGGCATCTGGAATGTCTAGATAAGCGGTAGCTTCGCCCTTGAATCTTTCTTACACCCTTCTGTGGTTTTGATACTTAGATTCTTCTCTATTACTTATCATTTGGGGGGGGGGCTCTTTGCTAGCCAATAACCATGCTTATCTTTGCAGTGTCCTTTGATTACAAAGCAGCCTGTGGTTTCTTGCAAAACAAACAGTTCCTTTCTGAAAAGGTGAATCTCAACCTTCCCCCCCAAAACAGGACAGGTTGCTTACCTGTAACTGTAGTTCTTCGAGTGGTCATCTGTGCAGTCACACATATGGGCTCTGCGCCTGCGCTGAGACCGTTCCGGAAAATTCTAAAGCTGAGGTAGACTGGGCGGGAGCCCCTCCCCCTCGCGCGTGCTCCTTAGCGCGGCTCCCGCCCATTCCCTCAGTTCCTCTGAGACCGCCTATTGCGGCCCCATGAACCGAGAGATACTCACTGTTGGTATTGACATTCCCTTTTATAGTAATACCAAAAAAACCACAACCATTATCATTTAGAAATGACATGAATTGGAGCAATACACACCCAGTGTCCACTGGCAGGTCCATTGAAATCGATAATGACGCCAAGCGGGGATGGATGGGTGGGTTGTGTGACTGCACAGATGACCACTCGAAGAACTACAGTTACAGGTAAGCAACCTGTCCTTCTTCTTCGTGGTCTCTGTGCATCACACATATGGGCAGAGTAACAAGCTGATCCACCCGGTGGTGGGATGGCGGCATTGGTCACTGCAATACCGATGATAGAACCACCCTTCCAAAGGTGTTCACAGCCCGAGCTCAAATATCAAGTCTGCAATGCTTGATGAATGTCGATGGAGCGGCCCTGGTTGCTGCTCTATAGAGCTTTGGCCTTTCCCAAACACCACGGATGTTGACTGTGTTCGGGTAGAATGTGCCCTTACTGGGCCTGGCAACTGCTTGCATGAAAGCTGGTATACCAATGTAATAACTTCTATCTATTTGGCAAATTTCTGCCTTGAAACAGAAAGACCTGGGGATTTGCCACCATAACATACAAATGGTTGATTTGTTTGTCGAAAAGAAGCTGTTCGCTCTTTATAAAATGCTAGGGCATGTCGGACATTCAGTGTATGCATTTTCTGCTCTATGTCAGAAGACGGGTTTTGGAAAAAACGCTGGCAACACTATGTCCTGCCCTGTATGAAAAGTCTGAAACCACTTTTGGTAGTAAGTTGAGATCTGGACGGATGACTATTATGTCCTTATGAAACACCATATAAGGTGAGTCTACTGTGAGTGCACAGAGCTCGCCAGATCTTCTCGTCTTTCATGTGAGAAACCTGTGATCAATAGTTGCTAGTGGTTCAAAAGTCTTCTGAGTCAGTGCACGCCGCATCAGAGGCAGATTCCAGCCTGGCACCAAATTCCTGATTGGAGGAATGATGTTCTTCAAGCCTTTCAAAATTAAGGTTTCGCCAACGGATGTGTGAAGATTGACCCCGAGGTAACATAAGGCTTAATGGCTGAAATTGCTGCCAAGTATACCCTTATGGAGGATGATTTTAAACCTCACACCATCAGAGCATGCAAATATTCTAGTACAGTTTGTACTGTGCAGGATTTAAGATTTTGTTTACATTTCCTAGCATAAGATGCTCTCGTGTACGGCTTGTAGGCAGCTTGCAGGACAGTTTGTAACGGTGACGGTAAGTCTTGGGCTAGAATAATCGAATCTGCCATGCCATTAATGCTAGGCTATCCAAATCTGGGTGCTGGATGTTGCTTTGAGCTTGAGTTAGCAGTGTTGGCACTATCGGGAGCAACTGGTATTCTCCTTCGGAAAGGTGCAGGAGCTGGGGGAACCATGGTTGCCGTGGCCACCACAGTGTTACAAGAATGCAGTCTGCTCTGTCCCTCCAGATTTTTGAGATGACTCACATCAACAGAGGAAGAGGTGGAAACATGTAATACAGATGACCCGCCCATTTCATCATGAAGGCATCTGTGATGAGATTGGGATCCGATGTTGCCCTGCTGCAAAAAAGATGGTAGGCCATGTTTTTGGAAGTGACAAAAAGATCTACTTTCGGTTGACCCCAGATTGAGAAAATTCAACTGCGAATCTCTGCATCCAGTTGCCACTCGTGTGACTGCATGGAGACTCTGCTTAGAGTATCTGCTAGTGTGTTGTTTTTTCCTGCGATGCGAAGCACCATGAGAGACATGGGTCTTGGAATTGTCCAGTTGAAAATTCTGAGGGTCAGCCTTGTGAGTTGCATCGACCTCGTTCCACCCTCTTTGTTGAGGTAGGCTACAATGGTCATGTTTTCTGAGACAACCTGGATGTGTTGGCTGTGAAGAAGAGACTCTAGTGCCTTCATAGGCATTCCACTCTGCCATCAACTCCAACATACTGATGTGCATCTTGCACTCAACAGAGTTCCACGTGTCTTAAGCTACGTGGCCTGCACAATGCGCTCCGCATTTCAGGAGGGAGGCGTCTGTTGTCAGAACCCTCGGAGTTAGTGGATGAAAAGGCACTCCTTTGATGAGAACGCTCTTGCTCATCCGCCACAACAAAGATGTTTCGGTGTTCCGTGGAATGGTGAGGTGAGTGGAAGGTGCCTGTCTTTGCAGGTCAAAGGAGCGGATAAGCCAGTTTTGAAGAGTTCTCATGTGAAGGTGGGCATAATGCATTACTTGCACAGTTGATGCCATATGGCCGAGAAGACGTTGGATCAACCTTACTGAGGACAAAGGAGCTCGGTACAGGCATTCCGAGATGGTAAGTATTTTGTCTACTCTGTCTTGAGGTAGAAATGCCCAGCCATCCTTTGGATTGAGAACTGTTCCTATGAAATTCAGTTCCTTTGCAGGATCGAGGACTGACTTTTTGATGTTTAGACATAAGCCGAGATCATCGAGCATGGACAAGGTTGTCTGAAGTGCAGACTGAAGACGTAGTCTGGATGAATAGACGACCAGCCAGTCGTCGTGTCCTGTGTATTTGTCAAGGCCAATGTAGTCGCCAAGTCCTCTAAAATTCGAGAGGAGTCAAGAAACTCTGTTTCACGGAAGACTTGGCTTTCTTAGGGCCTTGGTAATGAAACTGCGGGAAGCATTCCTTAGTCCTGCAGACTGACTATCATGTGAACATGCATCTTGTCCTCCCATTTAAAAAGAGGTTGAAAAGGAGCTGTGGAAGATGTGAACCTATTCCACTGTCACGGCTTGTACTGCCTATGCCTTGGCAGTGTACTGAAACTCATCTTCTGGGCATTGACCCTAGCCTTTTGGACTGCGTCCAAAGAATCATCCATATTCTCATGGAATAGACCTTCCTCATCAAACAGGTCTTCTATGTGAGCTTTAACATTTGATGTTAGCCATACATGACGTCCAAGTGAGATGGTACTAATCAGAGACCTGACATGGCAATCAGTTTGGTGTCTGGCGTTATTCATCTGCAGGGTTGCCATACTGATGACCTCCGCTTGTAGTACCCTTGCCAAGTCTCTCTTTTCCTCTGGGAGGTAATCACAGATGTTCCCTAACTTTCCAGTTAGGGATAACTGATACCTCACCATAATTGCCTGGTAGTTGCTACCGTTAGTAGAATAGATGTTGCTGTACACTGGGTCTTCTATCTCAGGTGTCTCGACATTAGTTTCTATGCCTAAGGCTGCCATCATCTTCATCACATGGTCTGCAAATGTATCTAGGTCTTCAGTTGGTAAAGTGGACAGTTTATATTCCACCTGCAAATCAGGAGAAGAGCCTAGTAATTTGTACACTGCAGAAACTGAGTCAGAATAAGGCAGGTTCTCATCAATGTCGAGAGCGATGTTCGATGTAGACAGAGACCGCTGGATGTCAAGAGCGAAGTCGTTGACAATCTGGTCTCCTCGATGTCGAGAGCGATGCTCAATGTCGACAGAGGCCGCTTGATGTCAAGAGCGATGTTTGATGTTGATGGGTTCTCTTTGATGTCGAGAGTGATGCTCGATGTCGAGATTGATGCTCGATGTCGATGGAGCCCGCTCGATGTCAAGAGCGATGTTCGATGTCGACAGAGTCCCGCTCAATGTCAAGAGCGATGTTCGATGTCGACAGAGCCCTCTCGATGTCAAAGCGATGTTCGATGTTGACAGGCTGTGCTCGATGTCAAGAGCAATATTCGATGTCGACAGAGCCTCTCGATGTCAAGAGCAAAGTCAACAGGCTTTCCTCGATGTCAGGAGCAACGTTCGATGTCAATAGAGCCCTCTCGATGTCGAGAGCGATGTTCGATGTCGACAGGCTCTCCTCGATGTCGAGAGCAATGTTCGATGTCGACAGAGTCCACTCGATGTCGATGTTCGATGTCGACAGAGCCCGCTCGATGTCAAGAGCGATGTTCAATGTCGACAGAGCCCGCTCGATGTCAGACCGATGTCGACAGGTTCTCCTCGATGTCAAGAGCCACGTTCGATGTCGACAGAGCCCGCTCAATGTTGAGAGCGATGTTCGATGTCGACAGGCTGTGCTCGATGTCAAGAGCAATGTTCGATGTCGACAGAGCCTCTCGATGTCAAGAGCACTGTTGACAGGCTCTCCTCGATGTCAAGAACAATGTTCGATGTCGACAGAGCCTCTCGATGTCAAGAGCAATGTCGACAGGCTGTGCTCGATGTCAAGAGCAATGTTCAATGTCGACAGGCTGTGCTCGATGTCAAGAGCACTGTTGACAGGCTCTCCTCGATGTCAAGAACAATGTTCGATGTCGACAGAGCCTCTCGATGTCAAGAGCAATGTCGACAGGCTGTGCTCGATGTCAAGAGCAATGTTCGATGTCGACAGAGCCTCTCGATGTCAAAGCGATGTTCGATGTCGACAGGCTGTGCTCGATGTCAAGAGCAATGTTCGATGTCGACAGAGCCTCTCGATGTCAAGAGCAATGTCGACAGGCTGTGCTCGATGTCAAGAGCAATGTTCGATGTCGACAGAGCCTCTCGATGTCAAGAGCGATGTTCGATGTCGACTGGCTCTCCTCGATGTCGAGATTAATGTTCGATGTCGACTGGCTCTCCTCGATGTCGAGAGCAATGTTCGATGTCGACAGAGTCCGCTCGATGTCAAGAGCGATGTCGACAGATTCTCCTCGATGTTGAGAGCCTTGTTCGATGTCGACAGAGCCCTCTCGATGTCGGGAGCTATGTCGACAGGTTCTCCTCGATGTCGAGAGCGCCGCTCGATGTTGACAGAGCCCTCTCAATGTTGAGAGTGGTGTTCGATGTCGAGAGAGCCTGCTCCATGTCGAGAGCGAGATGTTTGATGTCGACAGAGCCTGCTCGATGTCGAGAGCGATGTTTGATGTCGACAGGCTCTCCTCGATGTCGAGAGCAATGTTCGATGTCAACAGAGTCCTCTTGATGTCAAGAGCGATGTCGACAGATTCGCCTCGATGTCGAGAGCCTTGTTCGATGTCGACAGAGCCCCTCGATGTCGAGAGCGATGTCGACAGGTTCTCCTCGATGTCGAGAGTGCGCCGCTCGATGTCGACAGAGCCCTCTCGATGTCGAGAGCGGTGTTCGATGTCGACAGAGACCACTCGATGTCAAGATTGGTGTTCGATGCCGAGCGGCTGGAGGAAGAACGTTTTCTCCATGGATGGAGTATACGTCTCCTCTAATGTTGGAGCTGCAGTAAGCTCCGTAGCCACGAGTACAGGTGAATCCATAATTTCTCCATCGGAGAGTGAGGCTACTTGCACTCCTGACACCGAGGCACGCTTTGCAGGCGTGGATGTAGACAGCTCGTCTCTTCTCGGTGTCGAAGACTCGATCTGTGTCGGGATCGAAACCAGGCGTTTTACCTTGGTGGTCGACGTCAAAGCCGTGAAACTCACAGTCGATAGGACTGGAGTGACAGGCTTATAGAGAGAGACTTTCAGTCCTTAGATTTTTTCTTGGACACAGTCTCTTTCTTTTGCTCTTCCTTAGAGCATTTGTGGGCTTTTTTGTCCTTTCTCTTAAGTGGGGATTCCACATTCCAAGTTGCCGCCACTGTAGTATGAGACGTCGCTGATCTTGGCTTGAATGCCATATAGAGGGACACACCACGGATAAAGTTTGCTGCCAGGGAGCCATTTTGAGCTTTAAAGCTCGGTGTTTTCACATCGGCCTAATGAATGCCTTACAGTGGTGGCATATTTCTACTACATGAATGCCTTACAGTGGTGGCATATTTCTACTATATTTCTACCCACTCTCAAACATAACAGGCACAAAGAGTGGCCAGCAGCCGGAGGTAATTTAATCCCACAATAGAGGCACTTTTGAAAAGGCGCCTAAAACAGCCGTTCCTCAGAAGAGGAGAAGAATTTCATTTTTTAAAAAAAAATTATTTATTTTAATTTCATTTGGGGGGGGGGATTTCCGATGAAAGGAGGAAGAGAAAAAAGGTTTATGAGGAAAAAAATTTTGAAAAGACAATTTTAAAGTACTCAGCTGAGTTGTAGTTTTTTAGAAGAACCTCCGGAGACGACTAGCCGCAATGGCGGTCGAAGAGGAACTGAGGGAATGGGCGGGAGCCGCGCTAAGGAGCACGCGCGAGGGGGAGGGGCTCCCGCCCAGTCTACCTCAGCTTTAGAATTTTCCGGAACGGTCTCAGCGCAGGCGCAGAGCCCATATGTGTGATGCACAGAGACCACGAAGAAGAAGGTGCAGGTTATAATTTTTATAACTTAAGAATAGGCAACACACACAACCCCCTCACTAACCTCTCCCAGGCAAGTCCATTAACTTGCCAGATCCCCACAGACACACTTCCCTTCTTTCATAACTCCCATATTCCTGGGGAACACCGACACGCTTTTCCCTGACACTTTTTCTGTCTCTTCCCCAGGCTTGTGTGTCTCCAGGGTGGTAAGCAGTTTGCTGGCTGCCTCTCTTTGCTCACAAGCACAGCTAGGCCTCCTCCTCCTCCCATGCCATTCTCCACATGCACCTCCCTCCTCCTTCTCTTCACTGTCAGGACTTTCTCTCTCTCTCACACACACACACACACACACACACATACATACACACACTAATCTGTTACACTAAACCATTGCTTTTAAGGTGCCTTTCTTAATAGTTAGAAGAACTATTTGTCTGTATGAATTAATGTAACCCCATAAAATGCCTCGTGCCTTAGCCTGATCTTTTGAATGTATGCTTTAATTCCTTTCAATAAATTACTCCTGAGTTAAGAGACTGTGTCTTTAATCTCCAAATCTCCTTAACGGGCCAAGCTTGGGGACGCTCAGTGCTCAATGTGAAAGAAATATCAAGGGTACATGTCTGAAAGTGCACACTCAGAGACACATCCTGTGTAAAAGGGAAAAAAGGACACTGGGTACAGGGCCGGTGCACGCAGTTTGGTGCCCTAGCAAGATCGATAATAGTGCCCCCCTCCCAGAGCCCTCCCTCCCCTCAGCCCTATCATATGAAATAAATCTATACACACCCTTAACTGCAAGCCTATCTCACTACCTGGGAGTAGTCCCATTTAATGGGCTTACTTCTGAGTAGACTTGCATAGGATTGCGCCACAAAAGGACTAACGTGAAGATTTTAAAAAAAAGTTGGACTGCACTTCCCACACAAACAGTGCTGGAAATGCAAATCTAGGGAAACTTGGAAGAAAGAAAAGGCTTTGTAGAAGAAACCGCTGGCGTTTGATACAATAGGATTGGGGCCATAGATTTCACATTAAATGTGAAACTCCCTGATCAAGTAGGTTGAAGATGGTTGTCACATAGCGCCTCTTATGACATTGAAGTCTGCTGCCCTGATCGGGTGTTTTTCTTCTTTAAAAAAAAAAAAAAAAAAGACGCGATCTCTCTCTCTCTCTCTCAGATGAAGCTGGTAGTTTTACAGACAGAGGATGATGGTGGCTGTTCTGATTTTCGCTTTTACAGGGTGGGGGCGGGGACTGATGGCTAAGGGCACAACGCAGCTGGGAAGTTCTCCTGCACAAGCAGACTATCCTCGCACAATGAATTTCAATGGGACCTGTGCAGGGGACGTGCAAAGTCTTAAGTGGCTTTGCTATGGCATCATTTCATTGAAACTTGGGTGGTTGCTCCTCCGGGGTAAGTTCCTTTGGGGGCTTCAACTTAGCGAGCACTTTCCAAGAAGCGACGATCGCTTCTCTTCTCTACTCCACCCCCCACCCCCTGTGAAAATAGTCTCCATTCGTGGCTGCTTAACTCCAGAACCAATCTGGTGGCTGGCGAGGAGGAGGAGGAGGAGGAGGAGGAGGCGGCGAAGGGGCCGACGACGCAGGCAAAAGCAGGCAGACGGTCCTGCGGGGGGAGCAAGAGGATTGAAGGCTAGTTAAGCTCTGCAAAAAAAAATTTCAAGGCGTTTCTGGCGCCCCCTTTAGCCCCGCGCCTTAGGCAGCTGCCTAGTTCGCCTAATTGTAGCACCAGCCCTGACTGGGTAACAGCTGGAAGAAAGAACATTAAGGCAGCAATCCTATGATTCCTGGCAGGGTGGCTGCAGGGCCATACCACGAGGGGCCTGCAGACAGGAAGGAAGTCAACAACCAGAAGCCTCCATGGGGCGGGGGCGGAAAGCCCTGCCACTGGCAGTGGGGCCAGAAATGGGGTGCTCTGGAAGAGTGTCAATAGAGGCCATGAATTTGCAGGATCCTAAGCACTTTTGTTCTGCTGACATACCTCCAAAACAGGCCTGGAGCTGGCATAGGACATTCCCTCCCATGGATTCTCCCCACTGCCACCTCCATAAGATTGCTCTGTAACAGAGCAATCCTGTACACGCTTACCCAGAAGTAAGTCCCACTGAGTTTAATGTCATCTATTCCGAAGTAAGTGTGCATAGGATTGCAGGCAGCCTCCGCTTAAAAATGTCGTGCTGGGAAAGAATGCATAAAATAAGCTGAACAGAAAGGAATCGAAGAATTTGAAATTGCTTTTCTGACAACTACTTTTCATCTGCTTTTTTGCTGACTATTCTTACTGCGTGATTTTTTAAAACGTTAACATATAGATTTGGGAGGCAGAATTGCAATATTTATTTATGAAGTAAGCATCTGACATTTTGCATACAATTCACTATTATTTACTCTTTACTTCTGATGTGCAAAGTACTTTAAAATCTTTCTCTTGTTTACTTTGTTTATACTCTGTGAGATATCACACTATTATTTCACATTTCTTTCAGATGGCAAAAGCAAAAGTTAAGAGAGAGAAGAGGTGCAATCCTATGCATGTTTAAACACAAAAAAAGAGCTATCACTCCCAGCATTCCCTAGCCAGCCCATGCTGACAGGGGGAATACTGGGAGTTGTGGAACCTTTTTCTGTCTAAACAGACATAGAATTGCACCCAAAGTGACTTGTCCAAGATGACCCACTCAATGCTTGCCTGATCAGGCATTTACATCTTTTTCTCCAAGGCTCACCTGAGCAAGGTAGCAGCACAGGAACAAGGAGAAGAGGAAGCCTCAAAAAGTTCACTGCAGTCCTACACACACCTACCTGGAAGTAAGTCCCACTGAACACAATAGGACTTTGTTCTGAGTAACTTGAAGACAATGGTACTGTTGCTAAAACAGCTTAGTAAGGCAATGTGTTTAGAGCAGGTGTGGGCAACACGCAGCCCACAATCCACATCCTCCCTCATCATCTTCTACCACCTCTACCGCTGTGCCACCAAAAGCAGCAGTTTGTAAAGAAATCAGCAGTTTAGTGTTAAATTTGGTGGTTAATTTGGTGGCAAACTGCTGTGGAGCCTTAGAAAGGCTCAAATTAACTTGTCCTCTAGCTAATTTTGGCCTCTCTAAGGCTCCGCAGCAGTTTGGTGCCAAATTACAGTGGCAAACCACCAGATTTTCAGCAATGGTGGTGGCAGGACTGCGGCAGGAATGGGGGGGTGCTGGGGGCTGGAAATTGGCCCCCGCACTGCTTGAAGTTGTCCACTGATGACACCTCTTCAGCAGCAACTGAACCAATTTTATCAATTCTGTATGGTATCTGCTAAAGCAGGGAAGGGGAGGCCCTCTAGCCTTCCCAGTGGTGAGGGATGATGGGAGTTCCTCATCCCTGTGCTAAAGTAAACCTACTTCAGTTGCATCTGAGGAAGAGCCATCTAACTCAAAATGAAGCAGGCCTTTTAAAAAAACACACTCTTATATCCATTGTGTTGATGCTCCCTCGCTACTTTGTTCCAAGGCCCATGTACAGCAAGCTATCCTTTGGCACCCAATGGCGCACCCAACAACTAAGGCTGCATCCTGCTTTCAGTGTCATTTTGAATTTAATTGCAGTTCATACAGTATACTAAAAATCATACATAACATTCTGGAAAGCTTTAAACCCTTTTACAGTGCAACAAACCAGGCAGGAAATAACACTGCACAATGACAAGGGGGAGAAAGGGGATCATAAACGAGAACGGCAAACCTGAAAGAAAACGGGTAGTGAGAGATGAAAAACAATCCACAGATTGCATTTATAACAATGCACGAAGTGCTCCTAATACCTCGAAAGAAATCCACAGGCGCTGCAGCTGACTTACTCATCATATGTTTAAATGTTTAAAAAAGAGCACGATGGTAAAGTCACATTAACAGTTGCTGTTTTCAGTGCTGCTGTAGTCGCAGTGGCAGATTGCAGCCCTGTGCCCATTATTGGTAATGGGAGCCACCGTTTGAATCCAAAGCATCTAATGCTGAAAAATAACAGCCCACGGGGCTTGACTTAAACTAGCAGACATAAAGCAGCGACTCTGTTTCTGAATCTCTCACCATTTTTAGCCCGAACAATGTTGTTGTTTTCATTTATACCTCTCTCACTCGCAGAAAGTTTTCTGAAGTACTTAAATATATAGCTAAAATGAAATGAAAAGCCATTTGTTGCACGAATTGGAAGGTGTAGGCACACGGGTGCACCTAAAATGCTACTTTCTCACAGCTGAGCAGCTGCTTTCTTACTCAGTGATACCAGCAATTCTTGAGAGCCTCACCAGCAGAGAGAGGGGCCTTTTCTTACTTGTGAGCCTGCCTGCCCTGGTCAGCCTCAGACCTGTTCTGATTTATCACTTGACCCTCTATTGGTTATATTAGCAGTGATGCAGTGGTAAAGTCTGAAGTGCAAGCATGCGTCATGACTGTCCGCATAACCATGAAGAGTCCAAAAAGTCAGGCAGCTGTGTTGAACCATCTCAATAAATCAGTTCTCTCCCAGATTTCATCTCCACCGGGTCTTTTATACTGCTAATGGGTCTTAATTGCCCATTCAAGATGAAGCCACCCCAAAATACTTTGCAGTGCAACAGGAAACAATATATTGTTGCTGGTGAGATTCATTTCTTCCCAGCTGCTTTGAGGATTGCAACTAAACTCAGAGGGAACAAGGAATTCTGAAGGCAGATGGTGTCAGTGTCCCTGCTAATCAAACAGTACTGGTGCTGAATCTCTGTGAACCCTGTTGTGTGCAGCTGCTGTGAAAAAGGCAAACTCCATGTTAGGCATAATTAAGAAAGGAATTGAAAATAAAACTGCCAAGTTCATCCTGCCCTTATACAAATCTATAGTGCGACCACACTTAGAATACTGTGTACAGTTCTGGTCACCACACCTAAACAAAGAACATTGCAGAGTTGGGAAAAGTGCAGCTAAAAAAATCCCAACTTCAAATTTAAACTGATGGGATCTGAGCTGGCGGTGACCGACCAAGAAAGATAAGGACAGGTTGCTTACCTGTAACTGTAGTTCTTCGAGTGGTCATCTGTGCATTCACACACATATGGGTTCTCTGCGCCTGCGCTGAGATCGATCGGAACTTCTTTAGCTGAGCTGAACTGGGCGGGAGCCCCTCCCCCTCGCGCGTGCTCCTTAGCGCGGCTCCCGCCCGTCTCCTCAGTTCCCTGAGACCGCCTATTGCGACCCTTGGAACCGAGGTTGATTCAGGAAAAAAAGAGCTTTACTACACCCCCTCGAACTCGATGGCTACGAGATCGATAGAAAAAAGAGGACTCAATCCCGAGCAAATCGAGATTGTTTAAAAAGAAATGACAATATAACAGACTATCGAACTCGATGTCCACGAGATCGATAGATAAAGTCTCGATCCCGATATAATCGAGATCGTCCAAATAAAAGGAAAAAACATAATGAAAACAGACCATCCCATTTCCACCTGGGTATCCATCGAACTCGATGCAGACACCGAGAGGGGAAGGAGGGCGGGTTGTGTGAATGCACAGATGACCACTCGAAGAACTACAGTTACAGGTAAGCAACCTGTCCTTCTTCTTCGTGGTCTCTGTGCTTCACACACATATGGGTAGATTAGCAAGCTGACTTACCGGAGGTGGGTCGGTGTCGGTAGTCAGATGGTGACCGATGATAGGACCGCTCTCCCGAAAGCGTTCTGCGCCCTGGCTCGAACGTCGAGGCGGTAGTGGCGGATAAAGGTGGAGGGTGAAGACCAAGTTGCCGCCCTGCACAAGTCCGATAGAGAAATTCCTCTGCCAAATGCCGTCGAAGTCGACATGGCTCTCGTAGAATGTGCCCTTACTGAGCCCGGTAAAACGCGATCGGCAAGTTGATATGCCAATTTAATAGTGTCGACCAGCCATGAGGACAGTCTTTGTTTCGACACGGGGCAGCCCTTTTTCGGTGGGCCGTAGCAGACAAAAAGTTGTTGAGTGCGTCTTATGGGCTCTGTACGCGCCTTGTAGAAGGCTAGGGCTCTACGGACATCGAGGCTGTGTAAAAGTCTCTCGACATCCGACGTTGGTGATGGAAAGAATGCTGGAAGTATAATGTCCTGACCCAGGTGAAACTCAGAGATGACCTTGGGAAGAAATGATATATCTGGCCGCAAAACCACTTTGTCTTTGTGAAAGGTAGTATACGGAGGATCAATTCTGAGTGCGGCTATTTCGCCAACGCGCCTTGCAGATGTAATCGCCACAAGAAACAGGGTTTTGAGCGACAGAAGGCGTAGGTCCGACTTCGCCATGGGTTCGAACGGCGCTTTTGTTAGTGCCTTCAAAACCAGTTGAAGGTCCCATCCCGGTGTAATATTCCTCGTTGGAGGACATAAATTTTTTAATCCCTTCAAAAACTGCTTCACTAGGGGATGGACAAATAGTGACATGCCGGTAGAAGTTGCGCGATAAGCCGTAATTGCAGCCAAATAAACTTTAATTGATGAAAATTTTAGTCCACGGGTCATCAACGAGTGCAGAAAATCGAGGACAGTGGATACCGAGCATGCTGCAGGGTCTTTACCCGAAGCCGCGACAAAGCTGGAGAAAGCTTGCCATTTCCTCTCATAAGAAAGCCTTGTCGAAGGTTTGCGTGCTGCCAGCAAAACGTCTTTAACCGCCTCAGACAGGTCCGTATCCATCGTTATCTGATCCTCCATGCTGTGAGGCTTAAGGGATGCAGATTCGGATGAAGTACCTTGCCCTGGTGCTGTGTCAGCAGATCGTCTCGAGTCGGTAAATGCAGATAATCTCCCTGGGACAGATTGAGCAAGTGGGCGAACCAAGGCTGTCTCGGCCACCACGGAGCAACTAGTATGCAATTTGTCCTGTCTAGCGATATCTTGGCTAGTACTCGTGTTAGGAGAGGAATTGGAGGAAATAGGTAGTAAAACCCGTTGCTCCATTCCAACAGGAACGCGTCGGTTATAGACTTCGGGTCCGACCCTGCCCTGCTGCAGAACAGTGGACATGCTGCGTTTTCGCTGGTTGCAAATAAGTCCATGTCCGGTCGACCCCACTGTTGAAATAGGGAAGTCAACACTTGCCTGTTCAGTTCCCACTCGTGTGAGTGCAGAGACACTCTGCTCAGTGCGTCCGCCAGTACGTTCGTCTTTCCAGCGATATGAATCGCCACAAATGACATCTGACGAAGGAGGGCCCATTCGTAGAGTCGCATAGTCAGTCGTGTGAGGCGCATGGATTTGGTGCCTCCTTGCTTGTTGATATAAGCCACCACTGTGGTGTTGTCCGTCACGATCTGTATGTGATGTCCGGTGAGATAATGTTCCATTCCTCGGAGCGCCCTCCAAACAGCCATCAGCTCCAGCCAATTGATATGCTTGGAGGCCTCCGTCGGAGACCATGTGCCCTGTACGACGTGGTCGTCGGAGTGGGCCCCCCATCCTAGTAAGGATGCGTCCATCGTCAGTATCCTGCTCGGTACCGGCGGTTGAAATGGTACCCCGTCGAGTAGATTTGATTCCTGCTGCCACCACCTCAAAGACTCTCTTACGGCTCGTGGGAGTTGTAGACGAAGAGAAGGTCTGTCCTTTTCTGGTTCGAAGGCTCGAACAAACCAGGTCTGAAGAGGTCGCATGCGAAGCCTCGCGTAGCATACGACTGCGATGGTCGAGGCCATGTGCCCCAGAAGTCTTTGTACGACATGAGCTGATGTCACCGATTGTTTGGACACTTTGCTTGCAAGGGAGATCAGTTTGAACGCCCTGTCGTCCGGGAGATATGCTCGACCATCGAACGCGCTTAGCCTTGCTCCTATGTATTGGATCTCTCTTGTCGGCTGTAAGACCGACTTCTCCGCGTTCAGACAAAGTCCCAATTCGAGCATAAGATCGAGAGTGTGATTGAGAGCCCTCTGGAGCTCGACCCTCGAGGATGCCACCAGCAACCAATCGTCGAGGTAGGGGAAGATGGTGATGCCTCTTGCCCTTAGACTTGCGCACATCACCGCCACACACTTCGTGAATACCCTCGGCGCGGTGGAAAGTCCGAATGGAAGAACGACGAACTGGTAGGAGTCGTCCCCCACTCGGAACCGAAGGTATTTCCGGCTGTCCTCGTGGATGGCGATGTGGAAGTATGCATCCTTGAGGTCGATGGATGCAAACCAATCGCTCCTTCGGAGTAGCGGGAGGATCGATTGGAGCGTGACCATGCGGAATCTTTTCGGTGGGATAAAAAGATTTACAGTCCGAAGGTCCAGGATCGGTCTGAGTCCTCCTCCTTTTTTCTTCACGATGAAGTACCTGGAGTATAGCCCGTCCTGAGAGTCTTCTGTGAGGACTGGCTGTATCGCTCCTTTTCGAAGGAGGGTGGAAACTTCCTCCATCAGCACCCGAGTTGGACGGGTGGTCTTGATCCCGAGAAATGGGGGGAGAACTCCGAACTCGATCCTGTAACCGTGTTCCACGATGCGCAGTACCCATCGATCCGTCGTGATGGTCCTCCACGATTGGAGGTGGTGGCAAAGTCGAGAGCCGAAGAGAGTAGTCTGAGGTAGTGCAGAGGTGTCGAGGTGGTGAGTCAATGACAGCACGGTTGGGACGGCGAGGCAGTCAAAGACGACGCCGGCCGGCGTCGCCTCCCCTCCTGGTGCCTCTGGACCGCTGCTGGAACAGGCGTTGCGGCACCTGAGGCTGCGGTGCTCCGGGCCTTCGGTTCCCGCTCCTGTACTGGCCTGGCTGTTGGTACTGTCTGGCTAGGAATGGGAATCGAGACCAACGTCGTGGATGAAAACTCTGGGACGGTTGTTGGCGGATAAGCCCCATCTTTTTCGCCGTCGTCAGAGCTTTCTGGGCAGAGTCGAGGGAGTCGTCCGTGGAAGAATTAAACAACCCCTCGCCGTCAAAAGGGAGGTCCTGGATCTTCGCCCTATTGTCGGGAGTCAGGGCGGTAGAGCGAAGCCATGCGTGCCTCCGCAAAGCCACGGAACCGACCATCGACCTGGCGTGGCTGTCGACTTGGTGCCTTGCTGTATTCATCTGCAGGGCACCGATGCTAGTCGCTTCTTTAACCAATTGAGCTGCCAGGTCCCTCTTGTCGTCCGGCAGATAATCACAGAGGTCTCCCAGCTTCTCCGTGATGTACATTTGATATCTAGCCAACAACGCCTCGTAGTTAGATATCTTGAGTCCGAGGGAAGACGATGAGTAGATCCTACGGCCGTAGGAATCTAGTGTCTTACCCTCTTTATCTGCCGGAGTGGTATGCTGTTTCCCCCCACGAGACTGCGCCGATTTGACTATTAGCGAGTTCGGGGTCGGATGAGAAAACAGGAATTTCGCTCCTTCCTCCTGGATTTTGTACATTGACTCCAGGCGTTTGGCCGTCGGTTTAGTTGAGGCCGGAGTCTTCCAGGTCTCCTGCACCGTCTCCAACAGTGTCGGCAGGAATGGAAGGAGCAGCTGGTTCGACTGTGTCGTCCTAAGGACAGCATAAATGTCATCCTTGGCCTTTCCTTTCGAAGACTTCGCCTCGACTCCCAGAGCAGTCACCAGCCGGCTGACATGCTCAGCGAAACTCCCCATGTCCTCCGACGGGGAGACCGCATCCTTAGACTCCACCTGCGCGTCCGGCGAAGTGGAGTGGGAGGAGGAAGCCGCCGAGTCCGAATCCGACAGGTATGCCGATCCCGACGAGGAGTGGCCAACAACATCAGTCGCAACCGGTAGACGTACGAGAGTCTGTGGTTGAGCCGTCGTTGTCGACGCAATCGGCTCTCTCACCACTTCAGCCGGGGCACGAGACACAGCCGCATCTCGTCGAGGTGAAGGAGAATGCCTCCGACTCCGGTGCCTGTCCAGAGAAACTGAACGCCTGTGGTAGTAGTGACGTTCAGACCTCTCGCGTCTCGGTGAGCGTCTCGACCTCGAGTAGTAACTCCTAGAACTCGATCCCGAGTAGTAGGAGCGAGACCTTGACCTCTCATCTCGGTATCGGGAGAGACGAGATGGCTCGAAGTCATGGAGACCGAGTCACGAGCCCGATAATGCGGGGATAGTGATCGGCGGCGGTGCTCTTGACGCTCCTCTGCGTACCCAACCGACGGAGACAGCAGCGGTGGAGGACCCCTCGAGCCCGAACGGGGTCTGTCCGATGTCGTCTGCTCCTCGAGCTGGGCTGGCGAAGCCACAAGCTCTCCCTCCGACAGGGAAGCTGCCGCAGTCATCGGCTCTTTTGCGATCTCTCGGCCCCGAGGAGACGTAGTCGGGGCCGGGGTGGACTGGTGGGCAATCGGTCCCGAAGCTCGATCTCGAGCACCAGTCAGAGCCTCAAACATCGCCACCGTACGCTTCGATACCACCACAGTGGACCAAGTCGACGGGCCCGCCATTTCCTCAGGCTCAACCGCCATTTTCTCCTTAAGGCGTTTCGCCTTATCCTTACGAGCCTTCTTTGCCAGTTTCTTTGCCGTTAGCGTGTCCGTTAACGGCTTCTTGGCAGGCTGGGATCCCCCAGGCTGTTCCTCTGGAGTGGGGCCTTTTGCTGACAGGGATTACTCCCACAAAAGGGCCCTCAATTTCATTTGGCGGGCTTTTCTGGCCTGCTTAGTGAAGGCCTGACAATGCTTGCAGGACTCCACGACGTGTCCCTGTCCGAGACACAGCAGGCAGAGTAAGTGATTGTCAGCGGGGGGGATTTTAGTCCCACACCGCTGACATTTTCTAAATGGTGCCTTGAGAGGCATAGTTAGAGATTAGATTAGGAAGAAAAATAGAGAATAATACAGTAACTAGGACAAGAACGGGGGAGAGAAGGTTTTAGGTAGGATTTTTTTGAAGATTTTTTTTTTTTTTTTTGAAAAATGAAAGTATAGGCCGAAAGAGAATCAAGAAATAGAAAGTTTATGAAGAGAACAAAGTTTTTTAGATTAATAGAAAGACTAACAAACTCAGCTTGAAAACTCGAAAGTGAAGAGAAGAAGAACCTATCGACTGGTCGCAAAGGCGGTCGAAGAGGAACTGAGGAGACGGGCGGGAGCCGCGCTAAGGAGCACGCGCGAGGGGGAGGGGCTCCCGCCCAGTTCAGCTCAGCTAAAGAAGTTCCGATCGATCTCAGCGCAGGCGCAGAGAACCCATATGTGTGTGAAGCACAGAGACCACGAAGAAGAACTTGGGGCTGTGGTGGACAGCTCAATGAAAATGTCTACCGTGTGATGCAGCTGTGAAAAAGGCAAATTCCATGTTAGGCATACAAATCTATGGTGTGACTATACTTAGAATACTGTGTACAGATCTGGTCAACACACCTAAGAAAGGATATTGTAGAGTTAGAAAAAGTGCAGCAAAAGGCAACAGAAATTATCTAGGGGCTGAAGCAACTCCCCTATGAGGAAAGGTTACAACAGCTGGGATAGTTCAGCTCTCCTTAGAAAAAAGGAGAGTAAGGGGAGACATGATAGAGGTGTACAAGATTATGCATGGTATGGAGAAAGTGGACAGGGCAGGGAGACATTCTTCTCCCTCTCTCATAATACTAGAACCCAGGGTCATCCCGTGAAGTTGATTGGTGGGAGATTCAGGTCTGCCCTGGTTTCTCCGCAAAATACGCAGCGCAGGGTGTGAGGGATTGAGGCCTACACAGGATTTGGTTTGTTGAGGCCTACACAGGCTTCAGTTTGTTGAAGCCTGAAGGCCCAAACACTCCACGATGGGAGGGGGAGTTTGAGAGTTTTAAGTTACCCAATAGAAGTTTAGAATCAGCTCTCCAGTGCAAGGTCACATGGTTATAACCTTCCATTCCTGGGAAGACTATATATGTGGGGTGTGGTCAGCTAGGAGGGAGAGTGTGTGCTGAGAGTGTGTGCTGAGCAGCAGAGAGAAACAGCAGAGAGAGAAGCAGAGACAGAGAGAAAGAGAAACTGGCTGGCTGACTGCACAGGAATTAGGTAGACTGAAGTGAAACTAGAGAACATTGTTTGTTTGTTTGTTTGTTTTGTTTTATCATACATGCTTTTGATTTAAAACCACTCTATTAAGTAATTTCCCTAATACTATAAGTAAAGTTTGTTGTGTACCCTGGAGTTTGGAGTGACTTATTCACCACGCCTACAGCCTACACCCACGTTACTGGAGGAAGCAGGCAAAGGACTGGGTCTTTGGGAAGAGGCAGAGATCTCCCAAAGGGCAGATCAAGGGGTCCTGGCAGTAGTGGAACCTTGGCAGATGGTGGCAGTGGAGCGATCCTGAACAGGGAGATTAAGCACTCCAAACAATAAAAGAGGGTTTTACTAATAGAGCTGGCAAAAGCAGTGTGTGTGTTTTAACTTCAGGACTGCAGAATAGGGACCCAGTGAGTCTAGTAAAATGAGCCAGTATCTCTCAATGAATAAAACTGCCCTGATTGAGCAGTGTAAAAAGGACAATTTGCCATGGGAGGAGAAAACAGCAGAGGAACTGAAAGTTATGCTGATCTCCCAGGCGGCAATAGGAGGAGCTGTACCCTCTAGCCCTGGTGTAGCAGGACCCCAGGCAAAAGAGTGGGAGCTCCGTGAACAGGAACTGTGGCTAGTGGCAAAGCAGAAGGAAGAAGAAACCAGGTTAGAGTGGGAGAGGCTTCGTCTGCAACAGGAACAGCTTAAAGCCCAGAAAGAGCAACTGCAAGCCCAAGAGGAACAACGCAGACACGAGGAAAAGGCGCAGCAGGAGCAGCTTAAGGCCCAGGAAGAACAACGCAGACACGAGGAAAAGGCGCGGCAGGAGCAACTGAAAGCCCAGGAAGAACAACGCAGACATGAGGAAAAGGTGCACCAGGAGAAACTGCAAGCCCAGAAAGAGCAACTGCAAGCCCAAGAGGAACAACGCAGACATGAGGAAAGGATGATGCAATTGAAACAGGAGCAGCCTGTCAGAGTTACCCCGAAGGACTTCACAGCATACACCCCAGGAGAAGACCCACAAGTGTTCCTGACCACTTTTGAAAGGGCAGCACAGAAGTGGGGATTGCAGGAGGGTGATTACTTGAAGTTTGTGCCTAATTTAATTAAAGGGGAGCTGGCAGAGATTTATAATAGCATGCCAGAGGGGGAGGCTGTTTCCTATGCTCAATTTAAAGAAACGGTGTTTAAAAGGTTCAGGTTAGGCCCTGAGCACTTTAGGAAAAAGTTCAGAGGGTTAATACCTCAACCTGGTAATCTATGGTAGAGTTTGCAACAAAATTAAAAAACCTGCTACTAAAATGGGTGGATGAAGCAAAAGCTGACAACAGGGAAAAGGTGTTAGAGCTTATGGCCCTGGATCAGTTTTATTTTCGGTTGCCCAGAGAAATAAAACTGAAGGTTAAGGATAAAGATCCTGAAACTGCAAACCAAGCTGCAGAAATGGCTGACAAACTGATTGAAAACCGGGAAGGGCTAGGCCCCAGGATTGAGTCTGAGAAGAAGGGGGGGAAATGGGAAGCCCCAAGTAAAAAGGAGATGAAAAAACCTCCTTTTGATCCTTCTCACCCCAGAGACCGTGCCTGTTATTCGTGTGGTCAGACAGGCCACATCAGGAGTAGCTGCCCCAAGTTACAAGCAATAACACCAGCTAACCTAGGTAGTCCTAAACCCGAACAAACCAAGCCACAAGGTGTAGCAAGCATAAAAAAACCTTATAATTGTGGATTTGTGATCACCAACAGGGAAGAGGTTAATAATCAGTCTAAAGAACCTGTTTATGTAAAGGATAAGACCGTTATGGCAATGTTGGATTCTGGAGCTGATGTTTCTCTGATCCGAGCAGATTTGGTGAGACCTGAAGATTTGGTACCAGGAATGTCTATTGAGATTCAGGGAGTGAATGATCCCTCCTTTGAAGTCCCAGTAGCAAGGTTATCCATAGAATGGAGGGGATGGAGGGGTCTGTATGAAGTTGGGGTGATGGAACCTCCAACCCAATTTGCCCCTATCATTGTGGGAAAGGATATAATGGGCCCAGAAGCTCAAATATGTGTGGTAACCCGCAAGCAAAAGGAAAGGGAGGAAACTGCAAGACAGGACCAGGTAAAAGCTGATGGGGTAAAAGAAAAGGTACTAGAGGTACAACCCACAGTGATTCCGGAAGGTCCAAAACCAACCCCAGACCCTCCCCAAACCGAAACAACAGAACAAGCCTCCATGCAACCTGTAGACCTGAAAGCCAGTGAAACAACTGAGGCAGGTGGTTCTGTAGAGGAAAAGGCACTAGAGACCCCTTTTCCTGATTTGAGAGGAGTAGAGGAATTCAAGCAGGGAGTCCTCAGTGATCCCAGTTTGGAGCCTCTGAAAAGAGTAGCTCTCCCTCAAGAGAAGCCCTTCTCTGAGGAAGGAAGGGAGCAGATTATATGGGAGAAGGGATTGCTGTATAGGCTGTGGTTACCAAAAACCCAAGAGTTAACCTGGGAACCACTAAAGCAACTGGTAGTACCTAACCAATTCCGGCTAAGGTTGCTAGAACTAGCCCATGATGTGCCATGTGCAGGACACTTGGGGAAAAACAAGACTAAACAAAGGCTCATGGCAAACTTTTTTTGGCCTGGAATTGCTAAGCAAGTAGCAGAGTACTGCAGGTCTTGTGAAACCTGTCAGTGTGTGGGGAAGGCAGGGCATCACAGTAAAGCCCCTTTGCAGCTTCTGCCTATTATAGGAGAAGCTTTCTTTAGAGTGGGCATGGATATTGTAGGGCCTTTCACTAAACCCACCCGCAAGGGAAAAAAGTACATCCTCACAGTGGTGGATTTTGCCACAAGATACCCGGAAGCTGTAGCACTTGCCTCTATAGATGCTCCGTCTGTAGCTGAGGCATTGCTGACTATATTTTGCAGAACTGGATTTCCCTCTGAAATCTTGACAGATTGTGGGTCAAATTTTCTCTCCGAGATAATGGAATGTCTGTGGAAGTGTTGTGGGGTAAAACACTTGAAAACCACTCCTTATCACCCCCAATGCAATGGAATGGTGGAAAGATTTAACGCCACACTCAAAGGAATGATTAGAGCTTATGTAAACACACACCCAAATGACTGGGATGACAAACTGCAACATCTACTTTTTGCCTACAGGGAAGTTCCACAGGAATCAACGGGATTCTCACCTTTCGAGCTGTTGTATGGCAGAAGAGTGAGAGGCCCTCTTGATCTCCTGGGGGAAAACTGGGAAGGTAAACTCGTAGAAAACAAAACCTCCGTGGTGGATTATGTGTTAAAACTTAGACAAACCCTTGATACACTCTGTAAACTAGTGCAAGCCAATGTCACCAAAGCCCAAGAGGTGCAAAAGTTCTGGTATGATCAAAAGGCATGCTCTAGAGTATTTGAGGTAGGGGATCAGGTAATGATATTTCTTCCTCTGCGCAAAGACAAGCTTAAGGTTGCTTGGGAAGGCCCCTACACAGTCAGAGAGAAAATGGATGATTTAACCTACGTGGTGGTTAAAGAAAAATCTGAAAAAAGACCAAAGGTAGTATATGTAAATATGATGAAACCACACTATGAGAGGAGAGTAGTTTTACAGGTGCAGAAGGTGCCAGAGGTAGTATACTTAGGGCACAGGGTTGGAAATGGTCATATCACACCTTTATGGGACAAGGTTGAAGCTATCAGAACCTGGGACATACCTACAACCAAGAAACAGGTCAGGTCATTCCTGGGATTTGCTGGGTATTACGGGAGATTTGTTCCCCATTTTGGTGAAATTGCTGGACCTTTGACTGATTTAACCAAGAAATGTAAACCTGACAAAATTGTGTGGACTGATGAATGTCAGAGAGCTTTTGATAGACTAAAGGACATTTTAAGCTCAAAGCCTGTGTTAAGAGCACCTGACTTTGAAAGAACCTTTATTGTAGCTACAGATGCCTCTGAGACTGGCATAGGTGCAGTATTGTTACAAGACTATGACTCTGTTAAACACCCAGTAGCCTACCTGAGTAGGAAGCTTCTACCCAGGGAGAGAAACCTGTCTACGATCCAAAAGGAATGTCTGGCAGTAGTGTGGGCTCTGGACAAGCTCAAGCCTTATGTTTTTGGACAAGAATTTACTTTATGGGCTGATCATCATGCCTTGCAATGGATACAAACAATGCAAAATACCAACTCCAAGCTTCAGAGATGGTCTTGGAAATTGCAGGAATTTCAAATGAACATTGAACATGTGCCTGGGAAGGAGAATGTGATAGCTGATGCTTTGTCTAGGAAATAACCAAAAAACAGTTGCCTTCTGGTGTAGGTTAACGTTTCACAATTCTCTTCTGTAAAAGGGAAATTGTTCCACTTGAGGAGAAGGAGGGGAAGATGTGAGAGATTGAGGCCTACACAGGATTTGGTTTGTTGAGGCCTACACAGGCTTCAGTTTGTTGAAGCCTGAAGGCCCAAACACTCCACGATGGGAGCGGGAGTTTGAGAGTTTTAAGTTACCCAATAGAAGTTTAGAATCAGTTCTCCAGTGCAAGGTCACATGGTTATAACCTTCCATTCCTGGGAAGACTATATATGTGGGGTGTGGTCAGCTAGGAGGGAGAGTGTGTGCTGAGAGTGTGTACTGAGCAGCAGAGAGAAACAGCAGAGAGAGAAGCAGAGACAGAGAGAAAGAGAAATTGGCTGGCTGACCGCACAGGAATTAGGTAGACTGAAGTGAAACTAGAGAACATTGTTTGTTTGTTTGTTTGTTTTATTTTATCATACATGCTTTTGATTTAAAACCACTCTATTAAGTAATTTCCCTAATACTATAAGTAAAGTTTGTTGTGTACCCTGGAGTTTGGAGTGACTTATTCACCACGCCTACAGCCTACACCCACGTTACTGGAGGAAGCAGGCAAAGGACTGGGTCTTTGGGAAGAGGAAGAGATCTCCCAAAGGGCAGATCAAGGGGTCCTGGCAGTAGTGGAACCTTGACACAGGGCTCCAGCGCGCCGGCGCAGGGTCCCGTCCCGTCACTTCTGGCCAGCCGGAAGTGATGCGACGGGACCAGCGCAGCCGGCGCAGCCAGCTCGACCCCGCACACCAAGGAAGCCCCGTACCCGGTAAGGCCCCGCGAGCCTCTGGCGGGCATGAGCAGGGCCGATTTCGGCCCACTACGCCCGCAACGAGGCGAGCGGGTACATCCCTATGACATGGAGGAGAAGGCTGTCAATGGCTACTAGTCCTGATTGGCTATATGCTTCCTCCAGTATCAAAGGCAGTATGCCTATGTACTCCAGCTGCTGGGGAACATGGACAGGAAGGTGCTGTTGCACTCATGTCCTGCTTGTGGGATCCTGTGGGCAGCTGGTTGGCCACTGTGTGAACAGAATACTGGACTAGATGGACCCTTGATCTGATCCAGCATGGCTCTTATGTTCTTACATTCTTATGTTCTTATAATTAGGGGTGTGCATTCGTTTCTGACAAATCCCAAATCCAGTTGGTCCAGTTCAAGATTTGGGAGGCATCAAAAGAGAAGCAGGTGCCCTCCAAATCTGCCCAATCTGAATCTGTCTCTTTCCAAAGCTTTCGGAGTGGTTTGAAGATCCAGAGGGACACAGAAATTGATACTTTCCTCCAAGCTCTCCATATAAAGGTGAAAAGAGGGAGAGGGAGAGGAAGGGGTGTAGTTTTGTGATCAACAGATCTGTTGTTGTTGTTATTATTATTATTATTATTATTATTATTATTATAAATTTTGTTTCTATACCACCCAGTAGCTGAAGCTCTCTGGGCGGTTTACAACAATAAATAAAAATACAATAAAAGACACACAATAAAAACATTTTTAAAAATTTAAATACTAAAATTTAAAAACTAAATTTAAAAATGACCCAAATAACTAAAAACAAGTTAATACAACGTGACCTGTATAAAAGTGGACATAACCTAGCTTCAAGATCTAGCTTTGAACCAGGAAATAACTTTGCCAGGGCTGTCCTTTTCACTCCCAGCCCCAGTGCTCCTGTGTTTCCACTGCATTTTGTGACTGTGTCTGTTGCGGCAGAGGTGGCAGCAGTGCTCAGGGCTTCCAGGGTCGGCTTGAGAGCCAGTAATACCTGGGAGATGCCTGTACCCATTGCTGCCTTTTCAGTGGGTTACTGGTGCTGACACCAACTTTCCAAGCACGTACAGTATGTGGAATCCCACCAAGTCCCCACGACCTAAGTTAAGCTGTTCCAGCACTTTCTCTCTGGCTGTTGATAGAGGCAGGGAAGGCACTACTTTCCTACAAAATGTGGTACTTGACTGCAGCTTATCATACGATGTAAAAGCAGCAGGCAGGCAGTGCATGTAGCTGGTGGAGGAGGACGGTGAAAAGTGCCCTGGCCACCTTTATTGCCTCTCTTCCTAACACAAGCGCTGTTCACATGTCACACTGAATGTGCATTCATGCTATATGTACACATGTTCAGATGATTATGAGAATCTGTCTTCATGTGTTCGTATTTGATGCATTCATACCTGATTAGGTAGGATTAGGTAGATTTTATGAAGATGCCATGGCTCCTAAACCAATCAATCATCTGGGAACAATAAGAGTGTTCATCTTCTCACCCCTTCCCAATGTCACCATTCTTATGTTTAGGAGCAAGGAAGTCTCCAAATTTTATTTATTTATTTATTTCACTTTTAGACTGTTCTCTGAGTGGCCCCTATGTTCTCTACCATCCTCCAAACGCAGGGGTGGGCAGACTTTTTTTCTGTCAAAGCAAGGGCTGCATTCCCTTGTGGGTAATTTCTTGAGGGTCACATGTCAGCGGTGAGTGGCACCGACGCCAGCAGGGGGCAGGGCCAGAGCCAAAAGTGGGTGCCTCACCCCTTTTCTCTCTCTCTCTCCTTCTGCCACATCCTTTTCTATCTCTCACTCTTCCTTCCCATCGCCTTTTCTCCCTCTCTAAGCTGATCCTATGCAGAGGGCTTTTGAAATTAGGCCAAAGGCTGCATGCGGCTGGCCCACCCCTGCCCTAAAGCCATAGAAAGGTTTTGGGAAGGGGGGGGATGTTGTTTCTGCTTTTTAAAGAACTCGGTGGAAAGCAAAGGAGGGAAGAGAGGGCCATTGTTGTTTCATGCCCCCTTGGCCCACACCTGTTGCAGCGCCAGCCAGCCCTGCCATTAGGCGGAGTGAGGCTGCTGTCTCAGGCAGCAGATGCTGGGGAGCAGGGAGTGGCAGCAAGGCCTTGGAGGATAGAGCCATGGGTGCCATTCAACCTGCTCTGTATCCCCTAAGCTGGCCGATTGCTGTCAGGTGTGCTGGTGGAGACCGTCCTCTTGCCAGTGTTGAAAGAAGTAAGATTAAACTACCAGTCTGGTCTTCTTCTGTACATGCAATAGGGAGGGTGCCATCTTGCCCTTCGCCTCAGGCAGCCTTAATGGCAAGTAAATGTTATATGTTTCCAAGTGTAACAGATTTGTCCTTTTCTTAAGGATTTTTTGATGCAGGATTTCTGTATTTAGCTGGATCATGGATCAGCGGGTAACGTATCCCATGCCATATTCCAGAACAAATTGTCACCATAGAAATTGTATTACAAAATTCTTGGTATTAACACAGAGAGTTTTTAAATAAAGGACTCAGATCAGTGTGTCTTTTCATCTTTTACTTTAAGATTTTGAGCATTTTCTACATGATTCACATTTGATAACAGAGACCAAAAAAAATAGAAAGTTGTTGCAAGGAAAATTCATTCTTAAGCTGTTCTAAATTTAGGTCTAGGAGCATTGCCTTTAAATATTAAAGTTTCTTGCCCAATGACATTTCTGAGCTGGGAGCAAAAGAGGAGAAGTCAAGGAGGACCGGTGCGGTGCCATTATCCTCCTGAGGACAGATGTTGTGTCCTGTGAGGACAGATGGTGTGTGCTGGAGTCCCTGTGCTTTGGCTCTCATGTTTAAATTATTTCTTATTTGTGTTGCTTATGTGATTCTTCTCATAAGAAGATTTTTTTTTCAAAGTTCCCAGCTATGATTTGGGGAGTAATAATAAATTTACTTCATAGTTTGTCACTATTCCTGAGGACATTTCCTTAAGTTCCTCAAACAGATACCACCTGATTCTCTTCTGTAGCTCTGTTGTATTGCACTATTTTAACTTTGAAGTGTTTTTCAGTTCAGTTTAGTTCTCACAATATTTTATATGATTTTGACTCCTTTGTATCATAAGCGGAACACATGTGAACAATAGTACAGTAAGCAGTTATTCTTCCTTCTTATCTAATGCACCTTTTTCCTGACTTAATTTTCCTGAGTTTACTTGTGGAAATCGTTCCACCTTGATTTTCTCCTGTAACAATAACAGGCTCAGAGGTCAGTGAGAAGTTACAGCATGTCAGCACGAATGTTTCTGTTAGACTTCCTTGTTAGAATCAAACTGATTCAAACTTAATACAGGAATGTATCTTAATATTCCATTTGCTTCTTTATAAAAATTGTAGCATAGGAGAGTTACCGCTTATGAGAAACATGTGAAAGACCAGTAACTCTTTATTTTGGATAAATATTTGCAAGGTAGTCTGTTATGCAGATTGGTGCAGGAGTCTTGCAAGATGCAAAGGCTTCTGGAGCACATATTTGTCGCACGGTGCTGGTGCATATGTATTACATACACAGACATATACTTAATACACATAAGATTGGCAAATGTTGTCTTACAGTTCAAGGGACATCTCAAGACTACTTCCAAAATCAGCATGTGTCAAAGTGGACATTATTGCATTTGTTACATGCTTCCCACTTCCAAGCACTAAGACATTCAGAGCCAGCATTACCTAGGTTTGGATTCTTTTTGGAGAAGAGATCACTGGTGGTATTTTGTAATAGTTATTTATAGACATACAAGTAGAGCATGGATGGAGACCATAATAATTCAGTCCAACATATCTGGAGGGCACTAGGCTTCAGCACTCCAAAAAGCAGCAGCTCCTCTGCCCCTCATCAGATCCCTAGAGAGCTGCTCCTGCCATCCCAGATGCTTCCAAAGTTCACAGTGACCTCTTAGCTCTCTCCCTTTCTCACTGTCACTGTCAGTCTGTCTGAAACTGCAGATTCTCTGTCTCCAGCTGCTTTCTTTTGTTTCTTTTCACATAGATACCTTCAGGGCCGGCGCTACCGCTAGGCCAACTAGGCGGTTGCCTAGGGCGCGCGGCTGAAGAGGGCGCACGGCTGAAGAGGGCGCGCGGCTGAAGAGGGCGCGGAAACGCTGCGCTCCTCTTCGCTGCCGCTGCGCCGCCCCCGCCAGGCCTCCGCCGCCGCTGCGCCGTCCCCGCCAGGCCTCCGCCTCCCCCGCCAGGCCTCCGCCTCCCCCGCCAGGCCTCCGCCTCCCCACCCTCCTGCCTGCCGCCGCCGCCGCGCCTCCCCCCGCCCACCCGCTTGCTCGCTCGCCCGCCGCTGCGCCTCCCCCCGCCCTCTGCCCTCCCACTCGCTCGCTCGCTGCCGCTGCGCCTCCCACCGCCATCGCCACCCCCCCAACCCCCCGTCACCCCCCCCCAACCCCCCCGTCACCTACCTTCGTCGCGTCACTTCCGGAGCCCCGCCCGCGTTGTTTTGGCGGGAGGAACCAGGGCAACAGGGCTTAAACAGCCCTGTTGCCATGGTTTCCCCGGGCAAAAAACAGCGCGGGGGTCCCATCGCGTCGCGTCACTTCAGGAGCAGCAGCAGCAGCAGCAGCAGCAGCAGCCGCAGCCGCAGCCAGGGCGGGGGGGGAAGGTAGGTTGGTGGTGGCGGCGCAGGGTTTTGTGTTTTTTTGCTTTGGAGAGGGGGGGGCGCTAAATATTTTTTCGCCTGGGGCGCCAAACTGCCCTGCACCGGTCCTGGATACCTTGCTTACATCTTCCTTAGCTGTGGGAGGGGAGGTATGCCACCACCACCCCCTCCAAGCTCTGATGGGTTATTCCCATTCACAACACTCAAGGAAGATCCAATTGTTACCTGATGGATGACATTTATCGAGTGAAGGATAGTGGGAGTGTGACCCTGTTAATTCTATTTGATCTCTCAGCGTCTTTCAATACCATTCACCATGCTCTGTATCCTCCTGGATCAACTCTGCAGGTTGGGCATTGGAGGCACTGTGTTACAGTGATTTCAGTCCTACCTGCGGGGTCGATTTCAGAGAATAAGATTGGGTGACTATTCCTCACACCCTTGGCAATTGCAGTATGTGGTTCCTCAGGGTACCATCTTGTCCCCAATGTTGTTTAACATCTATACGACGCCGCTAGAAGCAGTCATTAGGGGATTTGGAGCCAAGTGCCATCAGTACGCTGACGACACACAGCTCTATATCCCAGTGACAACTGAATCAGGATTGGCTGTGCAAGTTCTGGATCAGTGCCTGAATTCAGTGATGGGCTGGATAAGGGCCAATAAACTGAGGCTGAATGCTGGCAAGACATAAACCCTCTGGGTGAGTGGTTCCCGAGTCCGAGAGATAGGCTCATTGCCTGTTCTGGATGAGATTGCACTCCCTTTGAAAGATCAGGTTTGTAGTCTGGGGGTACTCGTAGATCCATCATTGTCGCTGGAGTCCCAAGTGACTGTGGCAGCTCAGAGTGCCTTTTACCATCTTTGATTGGTTTGCCAGCTACGGCCTCTCCTGGACAGGGGTAATTTGGCCACAGTGATACAGGCGCTAGTAACCTCAAGACTGGATTACTGCAGTGTGCTCTATGTGCCCTTAAAGCTACTCCAGAAGCTGGAGCTAGTGCAGAATGCAGCAGCTCGGCTTTTGTCAGGAGCTGCCCCTTTTCAGCATGCAACTCCTTTGCTGAAGGAACTGCACTGGCTACCTATTCACTACCAGGTCAGGTTTAAGGTCTTGTGTACAAAACCCAAAACAACTTGGGACCAGGTTACCTGAGAGAGCGCCTCCTCCCATACCAACCTGCCTGGTTGCTGAGGTCATCAGATGATATTCTCCTGGTGGTTCTTCGTGGACCTTTGGCTCGATTGGAGTCCACCAGGAGAAGCGTCTTCAGTGTGGCAACTCCATTTCTGTGGAACTCCCTGCCCCTGGAGGTCAGGCAGGCTCCAACATCGTGCTGCTTTCGGTGCCTGCTGAAGACCTCCTTGTTCTGGGAAGCCTTCTCTGCTCTTCAACCACCAGTGTAATTTTTAGTTTGTTTTCAATGTATTATTTTTGTTTCTTTTATCTGTTTTTGTCTTTTTATTGTTCACTGTTCCGGGATCCGCTTGATGTGAAGCGGTATACAAATACTGTTGTTGTTGTTGTTGTTGTTGTTGTTGTTATTAGCGATGATGATGATGATGATGATGATGATGATGATGATGACGACGACAACATGCACCTGCCATTCTGGACCATTAGCCAGTAATCTGTTTAACAAAAGATATTATGGTCAGGCCAGCATGCATAACAGTATGGGACACAGGAAGCTGCCTTATGCCAAGTCAGACCATTGGTCCATCTAGCTCAGTAATATTTGCACTGACTGGCAGTAGCCCTCCAGGGTTGCATAGAGCAGTCTTTCCCAGCCCTAGCTGAAGATGCCAGGGATTGAACTAGGGATCTTCTGAGTACAAAAGCATGTGCTCTGCCATTGAGCTGTGGCAGTGTCAAGTCGTATGTGGCTAAAAGAATCAAGAAGCCAATTTCACATCTCAGAGCTTAAAAAGTGACATGGATCTAAACAAGTTTGAAGTGGCACTGGTGCGATTTGCATTCTGTGTCAATAGAATGCAACGTTAGAAGCAAAGCAACCCTCAGAAGGTCACAAAGCTGCTAAACAGTTCAAGTGCCCCTTCTTTTGAAATTTTGATCTTGCAACAGTAGCTTCAGGACACAATCTTACCCTTCATGATTACTGTGTGTCCTCTGACATCTCTATGAAACTGGGGAAATAAAATGTTCACTGGGATATGGTGGGAACTTTATCGGTCTTTCTAATGGGATTTCAAGATGAAAGGCACTACATAAGCGCAAACTACTATTACATCAAGTAGACCTTTCAAGTTCCCTGGTTTTTAATGGAAGCTTCAAAAGAGGAGGGAGCACTTCACCACAAAAACATTTTTAACTATACCACATACTGAACTCAGTATGAATCATGGGAATGTTATAATTCCATCTCTCCCAGAAGCACAATACTGCTTTCAAAATTACTTCTGACCAAAATGACAAGATACATTACAAGGCTTCAGCCATACTTCACATCTTCCAAATACAAAGCCCTTAATCTCAAAACCTAGTTATGGTTGCTTTGATAACACTACAGTTACTCGATACATTATTTTGAGAACCCAGTGCCTTATGGAACTTAGGGTGCAATCCTATGCAAGTTTAGACAGAAAAAAGTCCTAAAACTCCCACCATTCGCCAGCCAGCATGCAGTTCTGCACACACACACATGAGAAAGCCGAACTAAACTCAATGGGACTTACCTTGTGGAACTTATCTTTCAGTGAAAAATGCACTGAGTTTGGCTACTGCTGTTCTAAATTGGCAAGACTACACAAAAATATTCTCAGCCGGCATCTCAAAAATTTGAATTAATACTGTCCCTCTCAGACTCATAGATTATTGCTAAATGCCTATAACAGAAAGTTCTGGCAATTCATAAACTTGAACGTCACACAGAATTAGATCATATTTCTTAGCCTTTCTCTCTGCCTGAGGGCTCTCAAGGCAGTGTACAATATACCAGTTTGCAAGGAAGAGACATATAAAAGGAATGAGAATTCATTTGGAGCATTTATTTTGAATTTTAGCTGCAAGCTGGAATGAAAAATTACAATTTTAAATGTGTATGGAAAAATCTCAACTATCCTACTATCACCACGTTTTTTTCCCCTAATCTTGTTTCTCTAAGAACTCCTAACCTTCTGATTACATCAGCTCCTGCTACATTAGAATTCAGCAAGGCCAATGGCTTTTCCATATTGCAACTATGACAGGACTGGAAAAATCCAGATGATACTTATATTTCCATATACTACAAAAATCGTTTTTATAGTTGCATCTATATGCAATACAAAGCCTGTTTGTGTGTTTGTTTTAAAAGCAGAGGTAGCCATCTTGACCAGAAGTAAAATTCCAAAATCCATATTAGTGTAATACATTTATTAGGCCAACAAAAGCTCACCAAAAAAATGTTCACACTTTCGAGCTCTCCAGATCTCTTCATCAGACAAGAAGTTATAAAAAGATGGTGGGTGGAGGGGGGGGGGGGAACTGACTTGATGGTGAAGACACATTATGTTCAGAGTCCCAAGGTGGAATGGGGCAGAGGAATCTGCAGATAATAAAATTATGCCATGTGGGTCACGTGATGGTCACGGAGGAGCCTGCTGCTCCTAGGGCTGCTGGGAGGAAGACAGCGGGAGATGTTGGACCCTCCATTTTTTAAAATATGAAATTGAGATGGATTAATTTGTCAATTCAGTTTCTCTCCGTTTCTGATGTACAGTTAATCCTACACTTTGAGAATGTTTCCAGTCTTAAGTCCAGTTTGCCTGAACGTTGAGATTGCAAAAAGGGGAGTTACCATGAAAATCCATATGCATTTTTGTGCACATTTCTCCAAATACATGCCTTTTTATATGCAATTTTGCCTAACATACACATTTTTGTAAGTAATTATCCTAATATAATGCATTTTAATGTTATTTTCACTAATATACATGTTTTTGTGTGCACTTTCCCCTAATACACATACTTTAAATTCATTTTTTTTTAATTGGAGAACTCCACTGCAAAATGTGGAGATGTGCAAATTTGAAGAAGTGTGTTTTGGTTTGTGTTTTGATTTGAAAGTGCGAAACTAGGTAAGTTCGCATCAAAATACAAATCAAACTAATTCTTCCCTATCCCTCTTACCTTAGTAGCCAGCCTCTGTTGGTGCTTGCCTTCCCCCAAGTCCTTTGGCATGCACAAATGGTTTGTGGAAGAGACAGGGGGGCCCTTTCATTTGTGCTGAACCTGTGGAGAAGGAAAAGAACAGCAAGTAGTTCCTTATCTTCTCCAAACTGCAGTATGTGAGATAAAAACCCTGCCTCTCTACTAAGGCATCTGTGCTTAACAGAAGATGCAAGAGAGAGAGATTGTCTGCTTTCACTCATGCTGTGGTTTGGAGAAGAAATAAAACAGCAGAGACTTCTTTATCTGTTTCTCACCTTTTCTGGGTATACATGGGTGTAGTAAGACTCTACCTTCAAGCCCTTTGCCACACATGCAGAAGACTTGAGGGAGAGACAGCAGGGCCGGTGCAAGGCAGTTTGGTGCCCTAGGCAAGATCAGATATTTAGCGCCCCCCCTTCCCACTTGAGAGCGCTGTATTTTTTCCCCAAGGTTTCTGGCACCCCCTTTAGCCCTGCGCCCTAGGCAGCTGCCTAGTTGGCCTAATGGTAGCACCGGCCCTGAGAGACAGGGATTACTTTTACTTATATTGGGGAATGAGAAGGCAAGCAATTATGTTGCATACCCTCTCCAGACCACAGCACAAAGGAGAACTCCTGGGAGGGCCTATGTGCTCTAGCACATCCTTCTCACAGTCTCCTGGCAAGCAGATTTGTGGACACCTGGTCTCCAGGATTTCTATCCACATAACTGTGGGGATGTATGAAACAGCCTAAGGATCAATCCACATTTGTTTTTCACTTAGGACCAATTTATTCATTGCCTCAGTGGCATAGGGTTCACTTCCCTGTGACTGGACTACATGTTCAGCAATCATGTCTAAATCTAATAATCATGTGGCACATGCAGATCACATGGGAAGTTCTTTCCACACCTGTGCTACCTGCATCCTCATCCTCCCCCCATTATGGCAGTGGCATAGTATGACACTGCTGTAGTAATGTTCCATATGATCTCATGTGATTAGTAGATTTAGATGTAACTGCTGCAGTTCAGTGGAGGTGATAACATTAAGCATCACCTCCAACATTACCTCAGCAGGATGTGAGATGGGGAGCAGCATGGGGTAAGACCACAGATCAGTGGTAGAAGATATGCATTGCATGTAGAAGGACCCAGATTCAATCCCCAATTTATCCCGCCTTTTTCCCAACACTGGGACCCAAGGGGCTCACAACCTTTAAAACTCATACAATTAAAACAGAAATACTGTAGAAAAATACAAAAGTTAAAAATAGAATTAAATCATCAATAATATTAAAAATTATATATAGATATAGCGTTAAAAACAGTACAAAATTCCTGCCTGAAATCCTGGAGAGCCGCTACCTGACGCCGTCAACAATTGCTGGGCTAGATGGACCCACGGTGGGCAGCTTCCTGTGTTCCTATGCTGTAATGTTCCTCCTTCCTGCACTGCCCCAGTATGTCAGATGTTCTAAGGCATGAAGTTGCGTTGTGGGCTCCTCCCACATCCCTATCTTAGCTACCAGGAGAGGCAACCCTGATGCAGGAAGCTGCTGCCTCTCCTGCTCTTCTCACGTTACCAGAGCAGTACGGAAAGGGAAGACTCTACAGCGGCCTGCCCAAAGCAGGTGTCCTCCAAATGTTTTCAGCTTCAACTCCCATCAGCCCCAGCCAGCATGGCCGATGGTCATGAATGCTGGGAGTTGTGGTCCAAAACACCTGGAGGGCACCAAGTTGACTGCTTTAAAGCAACTCTTCCACCACTGAGGTCACATTAGAAAGAACCCTAATTTAGCTCATGGTAAAGTTCACGGATGGCGGTTTTACTGCTCATTTCTCTTATGTGAAATGTTTCCATGGGAAAAATTCAAAAATTCACACTTCAGAGAAAATGAAGCATAGTCAGTTTTGAATATTTTATTTGGAGGCTATTTAACACAAACGGCTCCTCAAGTAAAACTGAGGTGGTAAAATTCATGTATGCTGACGCCGCCGTTTCAAAAACAAATTGTGTGGACCGGGCCCCAGATGGACCAGCAAAGGTCTCTTCCTTATTAGTTGTTTCTAAAATTGATCTGAGGAGAGACATTGTCCTTAAATAAGGCTTCAACAGGACATCTGGTTAAACAATCAATATTTGTCTCTGGGAATTCTATCTCAGAATCTTCTGTATATCAATCTTTGGGCACACACAATAAACAGTAAAGTGAATTTGATTGGGATGACAAAGATTTTAAATGGGTTGCCAGAGCTTAAATCATTCCTCACTGTCATTTGAAAATTTCCCCCTCATTTTTCTCTAGCAGATTCAGGATAACACTTCTGAACCAGATTCGTGTGACCTGGGCCCCTTTCCCAGAGAGGATATTAGAAATGTGCCAAATGGTTGATCCTCCCTAAGGGAAGAGGTCAAGTGCAAAGTCATGTTATACTTCCAATCTGTCCCCTCACAGTAAAATAGGTTTCAGATGAACTGAACAAGTAAAAAAAAAAAAGTTGTGTGCCATAAATCAGAGACATAATCTCAGCCTGTGAATATCAGCATCAGCTGAGCAGGAGCACAACAGGAGAGAGGCTCCAGCTGTTTTTGGGGCTGTGATAAGGCAAGCAGGCTCCCAGAGAGCGAGCGAACAGAGCGAGCGCACAGGGAGAGAAAACAGGAGTTTGGCAGCGGAGTTCGGCAGGGGAGGTCCAGGGGGAGGTCCCTAAAAAAAAAAAAAAAAAAATAGGAAGACAGAAACCGAGCACTATGGAAGGAAAGGACTCAGCAGTGGTGGTGACCTGCAAGGGGTGTGCTATGTTTGTTTTCCTGCCGGAGATCGACATGGCCTACACGTGCAACAAGTGCAAGCTGGTCACGCTGTTGGAAGAAAAGGTCAGAGGACTGGAGCAGCAAGTGTCAACCCTCAGGAGCATAAGAGAAAGCGAGGAGTTCTTAGACAGAACGGTGGATCTACAGCACCAAAGCACAGTACAGGAGCCAGAAGGGCAACGGCAGGATGAGGCGGAGTCGGAGACTGCTGAGGCAAGGGAAAATAACGCAGGGGGAACTCCCTGGAAAAGGGTGACTGTTAGGAGCACAAGAACTACAAGACACTCTGCGCCTGTGGAAGCAGTGGAGCTATGGAACCGCTTCCATGTACTTGAGGACGAGAGCAGAGGACAGCCTGCAGAGGACGGATTACCGGGCACCCAACGTGATAGCGAGCAAGAGGCTGAGGGTCAGTCGAGTGGAGGCAATCAAGCCAAGGCCTACAGCAAGAGGAAGAGAAGAGTACTCATAGTGGGAGACTCCCTCCTGCGGGGGATCGAAGCCAAAGTATGTCGCGAAGACCCATGGACTCGCCAGGTGTGCTGTCTCCCCGGAGCACGGATTAAGGATGTGTCAGAGCAGCTGCCGAGGCTCATGCAGCCCACCGACACATACCCCTTTCTTCTCTTCCACGTGGGTACAAATGATACTGCCAAGCGGAGTTACAAAGAAATCACGGCAGACTTTGAAGAGCTGGGAAGGGAACTCAAGAACTTCGGGGCCCAGATAGTTTTCTCATCCATCCTTCCAGTACTTGGAAGAGGCATAGAAAGGGAAAGAAAAATACTCCGAGTGAATGACTGGCTACGAAGGTGGAGCCGACGTGAGGGATTTGGATTCTGGGACCACGGGCTACACTTCCTGGAAGATGGACTGCTGGCAAAGGATGGGTTGCACCTCACAAGGACTGGGAAGAATGTGTTTGGCCACAGCATGAGGAACTTAATCAGGAGGGCTTTAAACTGAATCCAACAGGGGAGGGAGACATAAACTCGGGGGTACCAATGGAAGAAGGCCTCTATGCCACAATGGAGAGAACAGCTCCAGCGGTGCCCATTGATAGTCTACCACAAAATGTAGGGGGAAAGTCGGACTATAAAGCACATAGTCTTCGATGTCTTTATACTAATGCCCAGAGTATGGGCAACAAACAAGACGAACTTGAACTCTTGATACATGAGGGCAAGTACGACTTGATAGGGATAACTGAAACCTGGTGGGATGACTCCCATGACTGGAATACAGCAATTGAAGGGTATAACTTGTTCAAAAGGAACAGAAGCAACAGAAAGGGAGGTGGAGTTGCACTGTATGTTAAAAATACGTATCTCTGCACAGAGATACAGGAAGAGGAGCTTGGCAGCCCCATTGAGAGCATCTGGGTTAAAATAAAGGGGGCAAAGAATAAAACGAACATGGCGGTTGGAGTCTACTACCGACCACCCAATCAAGGAGAAGACGAGGATGGAACTTTTGAAAAACAAATTGCCAGTGTTTCAAGGAGGCACAATGTGGTAGTAATGGGAGACTTCAATTTCCCTGATATCTGTTGGGAGACTTTTTCAGCCAAACATGGCCCCTCCAAGAAATTCCTGAGCTGTGCTGCTGATAACTTTCTCCTACAGAAAGTGGAGGAAGGAACTAGAGGATCGGCTATCCTTGACCTGATTCTAACCAACAGAGACGAGTTAGTGGATAAAGTGGCAGTTTCGGGAACTCTGGGGGAAAGTGACCATGTTATACTTGAGTTCTTGATTCTAACGGAAGCAAAAGCTGAGTGTAGCCAAACACGTACCCTGGATTTTAGGAAAGCCAATTTTAACAAACTCAGAACAATGATTAGTAAGATCCCATGGCAAGTGACTCTCACGAGAAAGGGAGCCCAGGAGGGGTGGGAGTTTTTAAAAAAGGAAATTTTAAAGGCACAATTGCAAACAATTCCCAAAAGGAAAAAAGGCAGAGGGCAACAGAAGAAGCCAATGTGGCTTCACAATAAACTCAAAGACGACCTGAAAACAAAAAAGGACACGTATAGGAAGTGGAAGGAAGGACAGGCTACAAGTGAAGAGTACAGGCAGGTAGCACAGAACTGCAGGAATAGTGTCAGGAAGGCTAAAGCTGAGAATGAGCTAAGGTTAGCGAGGAATGCTAAAAGCAACAAAAAAGCTTTCTTCAGATACATGCACAGTAAAAGACAGAAGAAAGAACTGGTGGTTCAACTACGTAATGAGGATGGCAAATTGATAACAGAAGACAAAGAAAAGGCAGAAGTGTTCAATTCCTACTTCGGCTCGGTCTTCTCCCAAAAGAGGGTCTATGACCCCCCTGGCAAACCTGAAGTGCAGACTGAAGGGGCAGGATTGCAGCTTGAGATTAATAGGCAAATGGTCAAGGAGCACCTGATTACTCTGAACGAGTTTAAATCTCCAGGGCCTGATGAGCTGCATCCTAGAGTAATAAAGGAACTGGCAGAAGAACTCTCAGAACCACTGTCTATTATCTTTGAGAAATCATGGAGGACAGGTGAAGTGCCAGACGACTGGAGGAGGGCAAATGTTGTTCCCATCTTCAAAAGGGCAAGAAGGAGGAACCTGGGAACTATAGGCCAGTCAGTCTGACATCAATCCCCGGGAAGATTTTTGAGCAGATTATAAAGAAGTCAGTCTGCAAGCACCTTGAAAACAATGCAGTGATTACTAGAAGCCAGCATGGATTTGTCAAGAACAAATCCTGTCAGACTAATCTGATCTCATTTTTTGATCGGGTAACCTCCCTTGTGGACTGTGGGAATGCTGTGGACATTATATATCTAGACTTCAGCAAAGCTTTCGACAAAGTGCCTCATGATATCCTGATTAGTAAGCTAGCTAAGAGTGGGCTAGATGGAACAACTATCAGGTGGATCCACAATTGGCTACAGAATCGGACTCAAAGAGTGCTTATCAATGGTTCCTTCTCAAACTGGGGAGAGGGTAACGAGCGGGGTACCACAGGGCTCGGTCCTGGGCCCGGTGCTCTTCAACATTTTTATTAATGACTTGGATCAGGAGGTACGGGGAATGCTTATCAAATTTGCAGATGACACAAAGTTGGGTGGAACAGCTAATACTCTGGAAGACAGAAACAAAATTCAAAGTGACCTCGATAGGCTGGAGCGCTGGGCCGAAAACAACAGAATGAAATTTAATAGGGATAAATGCCAAGTGCTGCACCTAGGGAGAGGAAACCAAATGCAGAGTTACAGAATGGGGGACACTTGGCTCAACAATACTACAAGTGAGAAGGATCTTGGAATTGTGGTAGATCACAAACTGAATATGAGCCAGCAATGCGATGTGGCTGCAAAGAAGGCAAATGCAATTTTGGGCTGTATTAATAGAAGTATAGCTTCCAAATCGCGGGAAGTGATAATTCCCCTTTACTCGGCACTGGTTAGGCCTCATCTTGAGTACTGCGTCCAGTTCTGGGCACCACACTTTCAGAAGGATGTAGACAAACTGGAGAGGGTTCAGAGGAGGGCAACAAAGATGATAAAGGGACTGGAAACAAGGCCCTATGAGGAGAGACTGAAAGAACTGGGCATGTTTAGCCTTCAGAAGAGGAGACTGAGGGGAGATATGATCGCACTCTTCCAGTATTTGAAGGGATGTCACACAGAGGAGGGCAAAGATCTCTTCTCGATCATCCCAGTTTGCAGGACACGGAATAATGGGCTCAAGTTACAGGAACCTAGATTCCACCTAAACATCAGGAAAAATTTCCTGACTGTCAGAGCAATAAGACAATGGAATCAACTACCTAGGGAGGTTGTGGGCTCTCCCACTCTGGAGGCATTCAAGGTGCAGCTGGACAGCCATCTGTCAGGGATGCTTTGACCTAGATTCCTGCATTGAGCAGGGGGTTGGACTCGATGGCCTTGTAGGCCCCTTCCAACTCTACTTTTCTATGATTCTATGAAAAGAAAGATATATATTTTTTCTAAATGTTTTGAAGACCTTTTAGAAGTCTCCATCTCTAAATTTGTTCAGGTGTTTATTATCACTAGCATGCTAACCAGTCAACCAGGCTGATGCAAAAACATACATCTACTAAAAAAAAAGTATCACATGGAAAAGGGATACAGTGAATGACTATCTTTTTATTTTTCTTCTACTGTTCACAGTGTAAAATCCTGTCAAGGCAATAATACTATATAATTCCTAGCTGTCAACATTGCAAAACTTTGCATTTTTATTTGCTAAACCCATTTCAGCGCTAGAGATGCAGTCAGTATTCATATTATTTTCCCTTACTGTGACAAGATTTTTTGCAACCACCCACAGCAGAGATCCATCTGGATTCTGATCTTATGAACAGTGTGACTTCTGGTCTAGTCACAGGACCACAAAGAACAACTCTGACCAAGTGATGTTCCCATATGAGTGCTCCACAAATGAAAGCTGTATGAATAAGCTGTATGAATCCCATCTAGGGTTAGCATTGGCTCTAAATCTCCTTCCAACACAAGTCCTTTGGTAATGGTACTAACAAGCAATATCAGCAAGGAGCCACTCACTATGTTATGGTAAATGTCAATAACACTCTTCTTTGAATAGACCATAGAACAGATGGAAAGTTTCTCAACTCTTGACCTCAATCTCTGCCTTGGGCCTTTACAAATACAAATTGTTCTGTTGCAACCTATCAAGATACAAGGTGGAAGCATACTGGCAAACTAGACGTGAAAGCTCTCATCACATACAGTATTATCAGTTCTTTGAGCCAACGGTTACCAGGAAAACATTTTTTAGTCAGCACAGGTTTGTGTGGGTTTGTTTCATTCCCTTCCTAAATTGAATAGTCAACTTTTACATAGTGAGAGGCTGAGAGCTAAGTACATGGCTGGAAAGAATATTGTTCCCCTAAGTCTTCAAGTGGAACAGCAAAATTGCAAAAATGCTTTGGACATTCCTGGAATACATATTTTATGTTCTGATAAATAGCTCCTTTTGGCATACAACAATGCTTTTGCATCAGCTTTGAGTTTAATTATTTCTGTTTTCCATATTAATGCCAAATGTCTACATTACACCAAAGCAAACTTAAGCATCTATTCACAGCATGATTTGATGAAGTACTCGCTCCTATAAATCTAGAGGTTTGGTTGTCATCACTAATATAATCCATTATTTATCCACTTTCACATTTTTACAGAGCAGCAGTGCCATTTGTTCATTTTAAAAGTCCAACAAAAAAGTTTCATTATCTTTTAAACAGGTCTAGTGACTAGATTCATTTAAGTGATAATGGGATAGCTTTTATGTTGTTGGACTTTTTAATGAATAAAAGGCATGGCTGGTTTGTTATAAAGTGACAGTGGATAAATAATGGATTAGAGCCCAAACTTTCACTCTTGATTTAGACTTTCCCCCCTACATTCTACTACAAGCTACTGAGATGTTTCTGCTAGCAGCAAAAGAAACCCAACTTAGTGGAATGCAGTTCCTTTCAGGAATTTCGTATTTTACAGCCAGTTCAGTTTGATGTGAAATAATAAATAAACAAAACACAAAATCTGTGAGTTAAATGTGACAAGCTTCAGACAGATCTGCAGCGCTGACATCCTACTATGAAGCCAGATAAAGAGTCCTAGGTAGGCTGACCATATTTCCTCGGGACAAAAACGGGACATTGTGGGACGGGGTTATGTAATATTCCGTATTCATGAAAAAGTAAGACAATAACACTTCTACCTCCATGAGCAATGGAAAAATAGACATTACAATGTTGGCATACCACTTTTGATCTATCACTACACTGTTTGTCCAGTTTAATAAATTTGAATTCCTTCTGGTCATTAAAACTGCAGTTTCGCCTCTTTGTCTTTGGCATTGCAAGGCTAGACTTTAAGCTTTAAAAAATAAGAGTTAAAAATATGAAGTTTAAACCACCGACAACGAATAACAAAGCCACCGGTTAGCATACAGGCAAAACAAAAACTAACATTACAGCAGAACAGACGCATCTGAGTGAGGCCACCGTCACCGAAATGTGCATCCCCACACCCCACTACAGTTTATTTATTGAGCCAGAAGCGCAATGGATTTCTAGTAGGTTCAGTGGTGGGGGATCAGTTTGCCAGCCGCCAACGCTAAGGAAACAACGATATGAGAACAATGTGGGAATCCGATCATAGTAATCAGCGAGAACGCGTTCGCTCCGTCTCTTACTAGCTGTGTTCTCTCTCTGGGCAAGACACCTGGCCCTGACTGAATAAAGTAAATTGAACTTCCTCTTTCATCACACTAGTGGTTTTACGCATTGATATAACATACTAATTAGTAGTCCTAATAAAGGTATTCCCTTACTGTGACTTGGATTTTTTTTCCCCTAATGGACCAAGAAGGCTTCCTTCAATTTTTTGTCCGTGTGGGAAGAATCTCTATGTAAAGAAGATAACTTTTTCTACCACCTTTGAAATCTAGAAGTACTATTTTGTGGGGTCTTTGAAATATTAAAAAGGCAGTGATTAAAGGGAATGGCTTTCATCTTCTGCAGGAACTCCCATAATGTTCTATATTACTCTTTTCTCGCTCTCCCTCTCTCTGGCCAGTGCTCATATCTGTCTGTTCACATCTCGGTTCACTCCAAGGAACACAGGAAGTTGCCTTATACAACTCCATCTACCTCAAGGATGGGGAACAACCACCCTTCCAGATGTTGCTGGACTCCAATTCCCACCAGCCCTTGCCTGCATGGTCGAGGATGGGAGTTGTAGTTGTCAAGGTTCCACCTTTACCCAGGACACCTTGATCAGCTCCTTAAAGATATTTTGCCTCTTTAAGAGCCCTTCCTGCTATCAGGATGACACGTTCCTGCCCTTTGCCTTTCCTTCCCAGTAACGTGGAATTAGGCCCTAGGCGTGTTGTGAAAGCCACTCCAGACAACTGAGTTTAACAATAACTGTTTACTTTGCTAAAGTTAATATGGTAAATTCACATTAACTTAGGGTATTTACACAAATAGAGCTGTTAGACTTCAAAAAGCATGTATAATAGAAATAAAAGTAATACCGCAGTTTCCTCTAACCCAGGTACCCAGCTACACTTTCACCTGTAGGCCTTGGTAGAGACTCTGGCTGTTCTGCAGTTTTCAATCTCAGCTTCTCCTGTTCTTGCAGCTTCCCTGCCTCTCACTCTCCAGTTCCTCTCTCCTCTGTGTCTCTCCAGCTTCCTCTCTCACTCCCTCTCTCACACTGAAGTTCCCCACCACCCACTGTCTTTATATGCCCTCCCACATAACTAGGAGGCTACAAACATGTGACCTAAAACTGGGGAATGAAATGAGGGGAAATGAAACTCACAAATGCCCCCGCCCATCAGGAGATATTTGGGCCTTCAGGCTTCAACCTAACTCAAGCCTGGGTAGGCCTCAATCCTTCACAGTAGTCCAACAAGATCTGGAGGGTCATAGGTTCCCCACGCTTGATCTAGCTCATTGTTGCCTACATGCTGACTGGCAGTGGCTCTCCAGAGGTTTACACAGGAGTCTCCCAGTCTCTCTGTGGGCACTCAAGCCATTGGTCGCCAGATCACGACAAGACCGTCCCCTTCTGCATTCAGCGTCAGGTTTCCGTAGTAACTCCTCTCCACTCATTCCTCGCTGGCCTCCCCGGGCAGGCACACACTCCAGCATCTCCACCCCCAGAAATGGACTGCGCAGGCACCCGGCCCTCCTTCTAACTGAACAGACAGCTCAGTCTCCCAGTCTCACCTGGGAAATAAACAAGCCAGTTTTTTACAAAAAATAAAAAAACTATATATAGCTTATTAAAAACGGGACAAAATTGACATTTTTATTAAAAAGAAGGGACGGTTGGGAAATATGAAAAAAACGGGACAGTCCCTTTTAAAATGGTACATATGGTCAGCCTAGTCCTAGGACCTTCCCCAGGAACTAACCTATTTCTTCTGAATCCTACAGATTTATACTATTCATGTCTCACTTTCTTTATCTCACCTGTGGCTGGGTATCTTCAGACAGGGCCAGCCCTCCCATGAGGTGGGATGAATCTCCTGCCTCAGGCAGTGGATTGGGAAGGGTGGTGGATCCATCCCACCTGCCACCAGGAGTCCCTCTCAAAGTGAGGCATAAGGCAGGTGGGTGCTCCAGAAAGCCCTGCTGGCCACTCCCCACTGTGGCAAATAGTGCAGCGGGATAGTAGCCATTGTTATTCTCCGGTGCAGCTGCCACCACACTATGCTTCACTCTGGGTAAGGCGTAGGTGGGCAGCCATTCTGGAAAGCCACACCAGCCACTCCCCTGTTATAGCAAAGGCCGCAGCAAGGCAGCACCCAGCACGGCACTCTACAGAGCCTGCCCAGCCCAAATGCCTCACTCTGAGAGGACTTTCCTCAGAGCAAAGTTTTGACGGGGAGGTGACCATGAAGATCGCCAGCAGGGGCAGTTTCCAGGGCCACCTCACCGCCAATGCCTTGCTCTGGAAAAGGGCCCCTCAGAGCGAGGTATTGAGGAGAAGGTGGCAAGCAGCAGCTGGCAGGGAGGCTCAGCTTCCACGCTGGCAGAAGTTCACTCTCCCCCACCCCACACCCTAGCGGCAGTGTGTGTTGGTGGCACTCATGCCCTTCCCCCCCCCCCCAGGCAGTTCCCCTTGGCAGTGGCTCACACTCCACCAGCCCCCCACCCTTGGCAGTGGCACACAGCGGCAGCTCACACACACTCCTCCTCTCCCACGGCAGTGCCAGTTCATGCTCCCCACACCCCCGGAGGCAGCTTCAGGAGCAGCAACGTGTCCTCCTGCCTCAGGTGGCAGGAGGTCTTGTACCAGCCCTGTCTTTAGACATTACACAGAAGTGGGGAGTAAGCTGTTAAAATGCAATGGCTGGGAATTTCCCAGAGCAAGAAAGTCAGATAGCAGGCAGGCCAACCAATGGCAGTCTGGCAAGTTCAGGCAATGCAGAGGTTTAGTCCGGTTTCTTTTCTCGGCAATGGAGTGCTCAAATGGAGGGAGTACAACAGATCTGGGAGCTTTATAGCAGGAAGTGGTGTGGGAATGGCTCTCTGAGACAGCTCCAATCCAAGGAGAATTCTAGGCAGTGGTGCTAGTGTTCCCAATCTATTCTACACACATTCATTAGAATACCTGAAGAGAGCACCTGTGTCAACGGTAGGCATGGTTGGGCACCTGCCGAGGGCCCACAACCCAGCAGGGGCCCACTGAGAAAAGCTCCTGGAACTTGCTCCTCCTCTTCACCATTGCAGCCTGCTTCATTCACCCACCTCTTTTCCTGGCCCAGAGAACAGAGGCAGTGAGAAGGAGGAGCAGGAGATGCCACTGCCTACTTGCACACTGGCTCTCTGCCTGCCAAGCAAGCAAGTGGTAGCGAGGATGAGAAAGAGGATGAGGAACAACAGCAGCTGGTGACAATGGTGGTGAGAAGGTGGACTCATGGAGGGAGGGGGCCCTTGAGGGTGTCTTGCCCAAAGGCCCTCAGAAACCTGGAGTTGGCACTGTTCCATACAGATATGTGGGAGCTCTGTTCAGGTGTTCTAATGGTCATGCATAGGATGGGGCAGAGCCTATCATCATGTCAATGTCACTCCTCACACACATACATTCATTCTGTGCATGTAACATCTGAAAAGGGCTTGTGTTACTACTCAACATGAAACTTGGCACAGAAATAGTTCTTTGAACTCTCTAGGTACTGCTTTGATTTGTTCGGGGCGGGGGTGTGTGTGCCAGTGATCTCAGTATTAACTGGCATTAGACTTGTCACCTTTGAATCCCAGTTTGCCCAGACATCAGCCTTTTTGGTTTCTGTTCACATTTTATGGAAACCTTTTTCCTTTTATGCAGATATAACATTTCTCAATTCCCTCACCTCCCTCTAAAGTGCCATTACCATAAAGTGAATCATCTACAGTTAAAGGCAAACAATATTATGCAAACATTATAAGTCACTAACTTTCACCATGGTAGAGGCCATGTTGAGGAAATCGCCATAAAGCCTGTGCACAATTTATCCCACCGAAACCACCCTGAAGTTAAGCCAATGCCTAAAAGGCCAAAGAAAAACAACAAACAAGAGGAAAGGGGTGGGTGGGAGAGGGGAGGAATATATAAAATGTGTAGTTAAGTGATTAGAATGAACACACCTTTAACGTCCCCCATGAACACACCTTGAACAATTTGCCAATGCATGTAGACCATGGGTGGGCAGTCTTCAGCCTGCAGGCCTAATTTGGCCCATGGAAGTTGCCCATCCAGCCTGTGGAGACTTGTAGCAGATGATATGTTTGTCAACTATGATGGTTCTCAGAAGCCTTCCAGGGTTTCCTATTGGGTGGTAGATTCCAGCTGGCAGGAATCCGCCCAGATATAGCAAGGGCCCCAGTAAATGAAAAGTGTAGGATCAACAAACATAAAAATAATAATACCACAAAGTGAGGGAGGAATTGCAGGGGGAAAGCAGTCAAAAGAAAATGGGTTAAGCACCCCCTCCTCAGTAATTTTCTGCAGAAAAATCACCCCCTCCCTGTTGGGGGTGAGCAGTCAAAACCTCAAGCCATATATGGGCGCATGACGTAATTGGGACCACAGAGTGAGCAGACACTCTGTGAATATTACCCAGACCTCCCCTGGTGCAGGATGTGGGCGTTGCCAGAGCCTTCTCTGCCTGTCCCGGGAAACAGTCTGAGCCATGAACTTGTAAGTGCAGCATGTATGAAGATGTAGCTCGAGAAGCAATCCCCAACACTCCCAAAACTGCAACTTCCTTCCTGTGATGGTTTTCAAAAGGATTAGACAAATGCAGCAAGTATAGGCCTATCAACAGGTTTCAGCCATGTAGCTATATAAAATCCTCAAGGTGGATTGCGCTCTTCAAGTCTTCAAGCACAGGCAGGGCAGTCATCTGTTGGGAAGACTCTAGCTCTGGATTGCCTACACCAGTGATGGCGAAACCATGGCACACGTGCCACAGCTGGCACACAGGGACCTCTCTGTGGGCACTCGAGCCATTGGTAGCCAGATCGTGAAAAGACCATCCCCTTCTGCATTCAGCGTCGGGTTTCCGTAGTAACTCCTCTCCACTCATTCCTTGCTGGCCTCCACGGGCAGGCACTCACTCCAGCATCTCCACCCCCAGAAATGGACTGCGCAGGCACCCGGCCCTCCTTCTAACTGAACAGACAGCTCAGAAGCACAGTGCACGCACGCCCGAATCTTTGCACGCCCGGTGAAGAGCCATGCCCTGAGACAGAGCGGGGCGCGATTAGCTAGTGCCCCCTCCTCCTTCCTGCCAAATTTAAGGCACTTTGAAATAAATAAGTTGGTTTTGTGTTGCAGTTTGGGCACTCGGGCTCAAAAAGGTTCGCCATCACTGGCCTACACCAAGCAGAGAGTTGGACTAGAAAGCCTTATTGGTCATCCCACAACCAGCAGTGTGCCACCAGGTAATGGCACGTAAGCGGGCCAGCTCGGAAGTGGTACGCAACCTCTGCAACACTATCCCACATATGGTTTGAGAGGCGGAATCTGTGTCAAGCTTTCAATCCTTCTTGAAATTGCATCTGTTTACTCAAGCTTTCCCTGACTTGCAATCGATTATGACACTACTGTGTTCTACTGTTGTTCCTGTTGTAATATTTTTAATGTAATTATTTTTTATTGTTTTTGCATTGGGTTTTTATGTGGTATGATATGTGTTTTTGATGCAAACAGCTGAGAGATTTTTAAGATATTAAGTGGTATAGCAGTAGAAATAAGTAGCCTACTACAAGGACTCCTTCAACTCTATGATCCAAAAGGAAGTATATCTCAAAGACCAGATCCTGCAAAAAGACAACAGGGGCAGGGAGCTGGGGACTGTTGCCTTTATGCCCTGCTTTTCATCTTCCAGAGGCATTTCACTGGCTACTATCAGGGTCTTCCCTAATTTCTTAGCATGCACCAGTGAATAGGGAAAGTCATAATTAGGGAAGGGAGTGAATATACGGACATTGCTGGATAACATAGATAGTGAACGCCCTGAGCGTAGGACTGCTATTATTGCAAGGGAGCTGAGACGGTTTAAAATTGACATAGCAGCACTTCAAGAAACTCGAAGGGCAGGAGAGGGACAGCTGAAAGAAGAAAAAGGAGGTTATACCTTCTTCTGGAAAGGACTACCTGAGCAGGACCGACGAATACATGGTGTAGGCTTTGCCATCAAAAATGAACTCGTGAACTCTTTGTCAGAAGTTCCTACTGGCATTAACGAACGCCTGATAACTCTTCGATTAAAACTCGCCAATAACCAACAGGTAACTATTTTGAGCGCTTATGCACCAACATTAGATGCTGATGATGACATCAAGGAAAGTTTTTACAGCCAGTTGGACACTCTCCTGTCAGAGATACCTAAGGAGGATAAAATTATCCTCCTGGGCGATTTTAACGCAAGAGTCGGGCGTGACTTTGATTTATGGCCAGAAACTATTGGAAAAAACGGAGTTGGTAATAGCAACCCGAACGGACTCTTACTTTTGTCTATGTGTGCAGAACATAATCTCACTATCACAAACACGCTCTTTCGACAAAAGAATAAGTTTAAAACATCATGGCAGCACCCACGGTCAAAGCACTGGCATCTTCTGGATTATGTAATTGTCCGTGTTAGAGATCGCCGCGATGTACTTCTTACTAGGGCCATGGTGAGTGCCGACGACTGCTGGACAGACCACCGACTAATCCGGTCCACAATGGTTATCAACATTGCTCCCCAACGTAGGCTTCAAGGAAGGAAACCAAGGCGTAAAATGAACATCCAAGTCCTTCAAGATCCTATTAAGCAAACTCGTCTTCAATCACTTCTTAAGGAACATCTACCTACGGAACCTCCTGACAACATTGAGGACCATTGGTCTAAGCTGAAAGCCTCCATTACTGCAGCTTGTGAACAAACTATTGGATATGAAACTAAGAAACATCAGGATTGGTTTGATGAAAATGACAATGAGATTAAATATATAATTGACCAAAAAAGGAAAGCCTTCCAAATATGGCAAAATGATATTAACTGCGCTGCCAAGAAAAAAACCTACGCTAGCGCAAAGGCTGAGGTCCAAAGAAGAACAAGAGAACTTAAGAACGCTTGGTGGAAAAAGAAAGCTGAAGAAATTCAACAACTTGCAGAATCTCATGATGCACGGGGCTTTTTTAAGGCCACAAGGGCCATTTATGGACCAAAAACCTATGGTACAAACCCTTTACAATCAAAAGATGGCACCAAACTCTTAAAAGACAAAGAGTCTATTGCACTGCGTTGGAAAGAGCATTATTATGACCTTTTAAATCGTAAGTCTAAGGTGGATAATGAGATTTTTTCGCAAATCCCGCAAAAACAAATTAAAGAGGAACTTGCAATATTCCCCACTTTGGATGAAGTAAAAAAAGCCATTAATCAAATGAAGAACAACAAAGCTAGTGGACCAGATGGGATTCCTGCTGAAATCTTTAAAGAAGGGGGGCCCGAACTTGTACAACATCTTCATAAACTCATCGAAAAAATCTGGATAAGAGAAGAGATCCCAGAAGACTTCAGGGATGCCATAATTATCACCCTCTTTAAGAAGGGTGATAGAACAGACTGTGGAAACTATCGGGGCATTTCTCTCTTAGCAACCGCAGGTAAAATATTTGCTAGGATTCTCGCAAACCGTCTTCTATCTATTTCAGAAGAGATCCTCCCTGAAACTCAATATGGTTTCCGCCCCTCTAGAGGGACAGTAGACATGATTTTTACTGCACGTCAGCTCCAAGAAAAATGCCGGGAGCAAAATCAACCCCTTTATATGGCATTTATCGATTTGGCTAAGGCCTTTGATACTGTAGACCGTACAGCTCTCTGGACTATCCTTATGAAAATTGGATGCCCCAATAAATTTGTTAATATCTTGCGACTTCTCCATGACAACATGACGGCAACGGTTTTGGACAACAACGGCTCTCATGGTGCTCCATTTAAAGTGGGATCAGGTGTTAAACAGGGATGTGTTATCGCCCCAACATTATTTGCCATTTTCATCGCCATGGTTTTACATCTTGTCGAGGGGAAACTTCCCACCGGTGTGGGAATTATATATCGAACAGATGGAAAGCTTTTTAATCTCAGCAGGCTGAAAGCAAAAAGTAAGGTAATTACAACCTCCGTTGTGGAACTTCAGTATGCTGATGATAATGTGGTCTCCGCACATTCAGAGGATGATCTCCAAACTATCCTAAATGCTTTTGCAGAAGCATACGAAAAACTTGGTCTCTCACTTAACATCAAAAAAACCAAAGTGCTTCATCAGCAAGTGCAAGCCAATCCTTTGGTGATGCCATCTATCCAGCTTGGCGGGACAATACTGGAAAATGTCGATCATTTTCTCTATCTTGGCAGCCATCTTTCTGTTACAGCTAACATCGACAGTGAAATCCAGCATCGTCTGAGCTCCGCAAGTGCCGCATTTTCTCGAATGAAACATAGAGTGTTCGAGGATCGGGATATTTGTAAGAAGACCAAAACACTGGTTTATGAAGCCATTGTATTACCAACTTTATTGTATGCCTGCGAAACATGGACTATCTATAAACGTCACTTCCAACTCCTTGAAAGGTTTCATCAACGTTGCCTCCGGAAAATCCTGCAAATTACTTGGGAAGATAGGCGAACAAATGTCAGTGTACTGGAAGAAGCAAAGACTACTAGCATTGAAAAAATGATCCTTCAACGCCAACTTCAGTGGACCGGTCATGTTGTTCGAATGCCTGACTGCCGTCTCCCAAAGCAGTTACTTTACTCCCAACTCAAGGATGGAAAGCGGAATATCGGTGGTCAATATAAGAGGTTTAAAGATGTTCATAAGGCTAATCTAAAAAAATGCAATATAAACATCGAAAACTGGGAAGCTCTGGCCCATGAACGATCTAAATGGAGGTTGGCCTTTCACAAAGGTTCCATGGACTTTGAAGAAGCCCGAGTGCAAGGTGAAAGGGAGAAACGTGCTAAGCGAAAAGCACGTCAAATGAATCCTTTACAGGACCATCTTCTATCTGGTAACCTGTGTCCTCACTGTGGGAAGCTGTGTGGATCTAGAATTGGCCTCCACAGTCACTTACGGACCCATCGCTAGAGTCTACACAATCTTCTTTAGAATTTCCTCCTTTTATCCCGGAAGACAATCTTACTCGGTCACGAGTGATCGCCTGATGATGATGGTATGGGTGGTATTTTCCCTTCCTCTGCCTATCCCTTGGGCTCCTGCCGGCATGGTTCATCTTCCTCTCCAATATGAAAGTTTCACTTTTTAGAAAACCTCTTTTCATTGCTATGGAACAAAACAGTCTTCCGGGTAGGCACCTTGCTCCATCTGTTCTGAAAAGAAACCTGTTTGTTCCAATCAGTGCACCTCTTACGCTATCTGCTAGTCATCTATCGTAGTTTGCTTTTTGAAACAGTACCAAGAAGGCTAGTAGTGAAGATGAGAGCCTCAGTAAAACTTGATTGTTCTTAATATCACCAAAAGGGAAAAGGAGGCAGGCAGCTACCCAATAAATATTAAATCAAATAGCCAAGTGTCTTTCTCCACACTCCAAAGAGATTCTTCTAAAAGTGAAACTGCCAGCATTGACTATAAATGTTTGTTTATTATTGATCATTTGGGACCTGCAGGTCTCATGAAGTACTAGAAACTGCAAATTCTCTGTGCTTCAGAAGTTTGGCATTGAGCATTCTTATATGCTCAACAGACAGTATATAAGAATGTAGACAGAATCTTTTTTTAAAAAAAACCCACACGTATCCTTATTTGATGGTTTTTCTTTCATCAAAGCTTATTTCTCAAGTTCTCCCCCCACCTCTCCTATATTAAGAGGAGCTCTTATTCCCCAGCAAATTACCCCAATAGAAAATAGCTTATAAATTAATACATGAAATTGAGGGGCCAACCCCTCATATCATGCAAAAGTATGGTCTATTAAATTATGGATGGAATTTTGGAGTGGGAAAGGGGCAACAGAAAGAAGCCAAAGAAAGTTCTCAAAGCAGAGTTAAATAGCAGAGTGAAGCAAACCAGTTATTAATGCAGTATTCAGAAAATTAGATTGCATATAGTTTGAAACTATATTATAGGGTTGTACGCAATGATGGCTTTGCCTTAGCTGAAAGTACTTCCACTCATGTGAGTTGGGGCATCCAGTTCTCAGAGATTGCCCCTTGGGCCTTCCATGCCATATCCCAATAATTCTATTCCAGAGGGTCTCAACACCCTAAGAAACAGTTTGGGGACAGGGTCTTCAGTGGGGAGGAGGGTATTGGTGAAGATAGGTTGCCCTGCCTTGTGCGAGCAGAAGTACCTTCTGCTAAGGCAAAGCCACCAGTGGAGACAGCCCATCCTGCTGAATTGTTATACAGATGTCATGCTGGACAAGATTTTTTCATGGTTGTTTCAGTTTATGAGGAAGGGGAAGCATATGAGCATATAAAGCTGCCTTATACCAAGTAATACCATTGGTCTGTCTAGCCCATCTGTGCAAGACCTCAGGCATGGGGGCCAAATATGGTCTGCCTGGGGTCCCAATCCAGCACTCTGGGGTTTCCCAGATGGCCACACACCCTTCCATGGGCTCCAATGACCCATCATTTCATGGTGTCCTGGCTTTGTGTAGGTTTTTCCCATTCTAATAGGTTAAAAGCCTCTCTTAAGGCTTAGGGCTGGGTAGGGCATGCTGAGACTTGTAGGACTTCTTTTCTGTCTAAACATGCATAGGATTGCACCCTCAGTTACTGGGAGGAAGAGCTTTAAGTTGAATATGCTGGGAGGATGGCATCTTGACCCCATCCCTTTTTTTGCCTTTGGCCCTGCCCAACACTGGAATGTGGCCCCTGAGATCTTCTCCAGAATGGAATTTGGCCCTTGCTCTGAAAGAGGTTCTGCTTTAGCCCAGTACTGTCTACTCTGATTGGCAGCAGTTCTCCAAGATATCACGGGAGGTCCTTACCTCCCTGCTGCTATCCTTTATTTTAATGGAAAAGCCGGGTGTTGAGCCTGGGCATGTGCTCTGCTACAGAACCATAAGGCTCCAGACATGGGGCATTTCCACTCTGGCACACAGGCAACTGAATTGTTTAAGAAGACCACAAATCAGAACTTGATGCGCCACCATGAACTTTCCTAATATGGACTGAGTTGTATTGGGTCAAACTGTGGTTTGTGCACAAAATGAATTCTGCAGAAGCCTAACTCTGGAAGAGAAGAAAAAAGGACCAGCCACTAAATAAGGCTAGGCCCATTTAAACATTACATCAGCTGTGTAATGCTTCAATGCTTTCCACTGGCACTCGATCTGGCCACTCTTATATTTAAATCCAGTCAAATAGTTTTGATCATTCTAGCAGTAACAACTCCAGAATAATTACAACCAGTCAGATGTGTTTCTACTTCCAAATAAAAATTTATCACAAAAGCAAATAACATACACCATAAATATTCTTTCTATTGGAAATAAAGCGCTTCGTATCCTCATGTACTAGAGTCTTCATTTTCTCTTGTCACCTAGGAGCTTCTTTTTACATATGAAAGACAACCATCTTGTCTGAGATAATGGTCATTAAAAGAGAGATATTGCTTCATTCAAACTCTATAATCAATCATTCAGGAGTACAGCTGTAATTTCCTTCCTTCCACAGTAGCCCTGCAGTGTGATTTCTACCAAAATAGAGCTACTTTTAAGCATTTAGGTTTTAATCATATGTTCAAGCACCCATAGTTGTCATATTTACTGGCATAATTCTTCAGTTACAATTTTTACTGACACCTTAAAAGGGCATCATTTCAATATGTATTTTAACCTACAGAGAGCAGTAAAAGTCAAGTAGAATAATTACAGGTTGAAGTTTTTAAAACTACATATTGAAATATAAATCTATTGGAGTTTGACAGCTCAAAATATTAATGCAGTACTTATGAAATCACAATCTCTGTCAAACACACATGGTGAATAACTACAGACTATTTGATAAGAACATTTAAATACCAACAGCACTATGTCACAGGCCAAGAAACACCAGGGAACTGAAGAAAGGTTCACCTATCACTTTAATTCATGGTGTTGGGTGCATCAAACTCTGTACAGTTTCAGTCTTCATTTAGATTTGTTTGTCTTTTGCCAGCCTGTATTATTACCTCCAGAATAGCTGATGAGGGGCAGGAAAAATTCAGAGTGCATTGTGTAATCTGTGTGGCTGGCTTTTAGCACTGAGTACATGAAGTGGGAAAAGCTTTGTCCCTGGGACATTTCTGCTTGTGTGCTGTAGCATCCACTCAGGAAGATGGAGAAAGGCCATCTGGACATGTCCTAAAAATAATTCCCCCTTCTCCTCACACACACAATTCCCCTTCTACTTTGAGGATAGTTGATGTAAACTCTGAAGTAGCACAAAGAGGTCCTCACAGGAAAAAGCTCCCAATCAGCAATTGTAAGTTGCAGATTGTCAAGGTTCCACCTGTACCAGGACACCTTGATCAGCTCCTTAAAGATATCTGCCTGTTTAAGAGCCCCTCCTGTATCAGGATGCCAATTCTCTGCCTTTTACCTTCTCTTCCCAGTAATGTGGGATTAGGCTTTAGGCATGATGCAAAAGACACTACAACAACTGAATGGTAACAATAACTGTTTAGTAAATTTTGGTATGGTAGATTCACAATAACTTAAGATAATTACACAGATAGAGCTGTATAGGTACTTTCAAAAACCAGGTATAATAGAAATAAAAGAAATAATAACACAGTTCTCTCTAACCTAGCTACTCTTTTACCTGTAACCTTAATAGAGATTCCTTCCCAGCCTAGCCCTGGCTGTTCTGCATTCTTCAGTGATATATATTCAGACTCAGCTTCTCTGTCTGTCTCTGCTTCTTGGTGCCTGCAGCTCCTCTCCTCCACACTCTTCTCTCCTCCACACAGCTTCTCTCTGCTGCTTCTGCCTCCCCTTTATATACACTCCCACAACTTTAGGAGGCTACAATCAGGTGACTGGGAAAACGAAAATTAACTCTATTAAGGGGGAAAGGTGACTTTAACTCCATTTGGGGGGAAAGGAAACTTTAACTCCATGAGGGGAAAATGAAACTCATGAATGCCCCCCTCCCATCAGGACTGTTTGGGCCCACAGGCTTCAACCTAACTCAAGCCTGTATAGGCCTCAATCCTTCACAGAGGTACATGTTAGTAGTCACAGACAGTTGCTCCATCCTCTGGTCCAAAAAAACTCAGTGTCTTTCCCCAAGGAGTTCCATTCCCAAACTAGACTCCTTGTTCATAAGTATCTAACTTATCTAAATAAGCAAATGAACAAATTAAAGACCTTGCATCTGTTCCAACCTCAAGACTCGGAAGAAGTTAAGCTCACTGACTTTATCAAACATGGAGGCCTACTGAAAGAATTAGAACAGACATGAGCACCAAGGTGATTTGGTGAGATTACAAACCATTCCAGTTAGGTTTGTACAGGAGACATTCCCGGTGAATTATGCCAAATAATTGTTCAAATCAGAGTTGTTGCCTTGATAAATAGTTCTACAAGAGCCATTCAGTAATGTATTTAGCCTAGTCACATAGCTCTGATGCTGGCCAGATCCAGATGCTTTAACTTCAGATATCAATTCTAATTTTCAGCCTCCCCATCAAAACGCTTTAGGTTATTCTCCATCCTTCTGCACACCTATTGTTTTCTTCTTTCCCCCTCACACAAAATTAGTCCTGGATAATCCAGTACCATGTCTTTGAATGCTTTGTATCCTTCGTCTCTTGCCTTCAAGCCCTTTGTAAAACCAACTCTCCCACATACACAATGGAAGGCAAAAATTGAAACTGTCCTAAAAATCAAAAATATTTATTACTTCCATTACTGTTTTGCAGAGGCACATTGGTCAACCAAATGTTTGTGTTAGCATCTACACTAGTTTAAAAGAGTAAGCAATATGTGATATGAAGGATAGGAGTTAGTTGGAAACCATTTATTATCTAGAACACCATAATCAACATGTAGTGGTGTGGGGGACAGGTCATAATTTTATGTTCTCTTTAGTTTGATTAATTAAACTGGAGGCAGTCTTTGGTTTTCTTCCTCCAAACATTTGCTAAATAAGAACATCATCAATATATTCTTTGGTATCTTCAATGCCTTCAAATATCTGCTCCACATTCCTTTGATAGACCTGTGATGCTGATTTGAACCCAAAAGGCAGCCATTCAGATGTTAACTGTGTGTAGTGCTGGGTTCGCATGACATGACAACATGCACAGTGACTACATTCACACAACACGACAATTCATCATGGGTAACTAGCCACGGTGGGGTGTTGTGCAAATCTGACCACTTCCTTCAGGGTGGCTTGTTTTTTGGCAACAAGCCATCCTGACAACCCATGGCTTGTTTTAGGGGTCGTTGAACCCATGATGTGTTGCTGTGCCATCCAAACCGGGCAACCAACCCCAGCATGGGATCAAGGAAGCAGTAAGTGAGCCACTCAGCAAGAGTGGCAACAAACCCTTGCCACTCCTACTGAGCTTGCCCGGGCCACTACCAGTGACAACTGCTCCAGCAGCAATGCCCAAGCAGTGACCATCACTGGCCCAATTTCCCTGCTCCACTTGTGACCCCTTTTCAGTCGCCACTGCAGCTTTTTTCCCCTTTCGCGAACTTTTTGCAATCTCTGCCAGTGACAGCTAATGACAGCCCCTCTGAAGTCCAGAAGCAGCACATTGGAGTGACCATCACTAGTTCACTACCTTCCCCCCCCCCCAATTTTTTAGGTGCCAGAAATGTGAGCAAATATTTTCATTAAAAAAAAACAAAACATTTTTGGTTGGTCGTTTGGTTGGTTGGAGGTGCGCACGTGCACACTTGCAGGTGACCGAAATGAAAAGTCTTGCCTACTCAATGTCATGGTAAATGTCTGCTGTCAGCAGTAGGTGCCAACCATGGATGTTGACCAAGCAAGGCTGGAAATAGTTATTTTGTGAGGGGGAGAGAAGATGGGTTCTGCCACAAAGGACACTGGGATACCGGCTGGAGGACCGATGGGGAGGAAGCGGAGATCAACAAATCCACCATGGCTTATCTGTAGGCTGGCTTGGCATGACATGCAAACCCGCCCTCTGTTTGTAGGATCTCAGGACTCCATAGCATACTGCAGAGTTTCACTTAATTAGCAACCAGTTAGAAAGAGGTGCCATTTGATAGGCATATTTTAACCAGTGAGTGAAAATGATGATTCAGTATGATACTATGCAATATTCAAGAGAGACATCTACTGGCAGGACAGTGGAAGGACGGCCAACCAGAACCATCATGAAAGCTTTACACATTTAATTACAGCAATCGCCACTTGTCCATGAAAATGAACTGTTTAGGGGGAATTATAAACACCCAATCTGTTAAAATCGTGTGTTTATTCTGTTACTCCATTTTCCAGATGCATTAAGTTTCCTTTATGATATGTAGCATCTGCTTCTGTAGGCCTTTGATTTGTTATGTTATGGTGCTTTGCAAGTATTTTCAGTGCAGGAAATATCTTAATACAACAAATTGCAAGGATCAGTTGTTAATTCCAAGTAGTGAAACCATGGGAGCAGTGTGTGTGTGTGTGTGTGTGTGTGTGTATGATATTTTTTCTCATTTTAGGATCAGCCTAGTCAATCAGAAGTTTTAATAACTTTATTTGTTGTGGAATTTATCATACAGGATTTGTGTCAATTAATCACTTTGAGTTTAGATTGTTATCTCACTTGAATTAGTAGAATCTCTAGTCAACACAACAGTTAAAATTTATATTGGTGCATAGAAGTAGACATTTGCCCAGTGCTTATTTCCATGTATTTACAACAACGTTCCCCACCCCAATCTGAAATAGTATAAAAATTCATTTTGCCAATTCCTTACAAGACTGATTACTTTAGAGAACAAAACTGAGGCAGTTCTATGATCACTGGGACAGACATTATTTTAAATGTTCTGACATTGAAAACGCCAAATAAAAAAATTCTTCATCCAAACTAGTCTGCCTAAGAGGTTGCGTATTTTATTGGTTCCTGTCAAAACAATAAACTTTGCAATATACTGCTCTAGTTCTAAATCACTGTAATTCCCCAAATCCAATGGAGCGTGATGCATCACACCTAATGGATTCTTTTCTTAGGCATTTGAAAGACTGCAGCTCTGTCCTTACTGCATTCATATACCCTTCTGCTGGTATACTTACCGGTACGCTAATTTTTTAAAACTTACTATTTATTATAAAATTTCAACAAAGGAAAGAATAAAAAAATAAAAATGTGACTACATAGATTTGAATATATCAATTTCAATGCATACATATGAAGTGTGTGTGTGTGTGTGTGTGTGTGTGTGTGTGTGTGTGTATGAAAGTACAGGTGTCTAAGAACTACAGGCATACCTCGGAGATCTTGCAGGTTCAGTTCCAGGCCACCTCAATAAAGCGAATATTGCAATAAAGCGAGTCACACAAATGTTTTGGTTTCCCAGTGCATATAAAAGTAATACTATACTACACTATACTGTAGTCTATTATTTAAAAAAACAATGAATGTACATACCTTAATTAAAAAATACTTTATTACTAAAAAAAATGCTAACCATCATCGGAGCCTTCAGCAAGTCATAATCTTTTTGCTGGTGGAAGGTCTTGTTGCCTCGATGTTGATGGCTGCTGCTGACTTCAAGTTGTAAAAACTACAATATCTGCGAAGCGCAATAAAGTGAAGCGCAATAAAACGAGGTATGCCTGTATAGATAAACTTCAGCAAAAGCAGACCAAATATCCAAATAAACATCTATCCACAAATGTATCTAAACATTTCGTTCCATTTGAATGTATAGCTTTTTATCTTTGTTGCAATGGGAGGAGCCATCTCCCTTTGGTTCGGTGGCAGCTTGTGAGTTTTGCTCTTATCTTTAAGACCTGGGCCAACAATGGATCTTGAACTGGTGATGAGGGACTGGTACACCACCAGGGCACCTCCACCCAGCTTCAGCCAAATGGGGGAACTGCAGGGAGATCAGACACACCAGCAAGAAAGCCTCTTCATACCTCGTTTCATATCCAGATTGCAACATGCACTCTTCCTCCAGAAGAGATGTGGCTCTTTTTCTGGAGCATGTGTGGAAAGGACTGTAGCTGAAATGAGCAACACAGACATTAAAAGTATATATACTTAAATGTCTGCCAGTAGGATGGCTGCAACCAGCTAGCCAGTAAGTTAGCTTTTGAAGGTAATGAGGTCATGTCAGCTAGAGATGGAGCTGCAGAGAATGCAGTTAAAAGCATAATCAACATGGGCTATTCTGTAAGTCATTCAGGCAGTTAAACTGATGCATTTCAGAAGGAAGGAGAAGCAGAGAGGGCACAGTTTCAAGCACCATAAGACATAGGTAAAACATAAAGTCATGATTTTCATTAAGGCCAAAAGGTGCCATATCATAAATTTGTTCACCATCCATCCAGTTTAAGCTGTTCAAGATAAAAGCCCAAGGTTGAATCATCAGTCAATGCATTGCGTGAATATTTATAACTCATGTCCTTTATTAGGGCACTTAAAGAATCAGCAAGCATTATATTCCACTTCATATTACACCCTCCACCTCTTCATGAATTGATGGAACCGGAGAGAAAATTGACACAAGGTGGTTTGATTACATCATTCCGATAAGAAGACAAAGATTTTCTTTTACGGCATATTACTTAATGATATTGCTTGATTTTGATGGTAGAGGAGATTGATAGATGAATCTCTCATTAACAGTCAAGTTGGGGGGGGGGTTTGCTGTAGAGCAGCCTTCCCCAGCCTGGTGCCTTCCAGATGTTTTCGACTACAACTCCCAGAACTCCTGACTATTAGCCTTGTAGTCTGGGTGTGATGGGAGTTGAAGTCCAAAACCTCTGGACGGCACCAGGTTGGGGAAGGCTGTTGTATATTGAACCAACTTAAACCACCCTGTGATGTTTTGGAGAGTGGTTGGAGGACTGGCCGCACCTCAACTGCACCCACAGTCAATTTGGGACATGACTTCCAGTTCTGCTGCATTCCTAGTAAACTTCAAGGCAGAAGACATATTCGCTAAATCTCACAGATGCCATCTCACTTCCAGGTCAAGTTCACCTCACTTGAAACTGAGATTGGATCAGTAAGATTTATACTTTCTCCACTTCATATAAATCAAACCTGGGAAAGCAGCAGAGTTGGCAGGCATGAATTAGTGCATGGCTGTAGCTAAGCTACATCACCAGGGCCTAACACCATTTGTGGTCTGGGAAATAAAAGAGTGATTCTAGATGAGGTTCAGAAGATGTACTATTAAAGTTAGTTGTTTTTTCCACATCCACCCAAGTGGATATATAAATTAAATAATCCAAGAATAACTCATTCAACTGAGGAGTGGCTAAAACCTGGTGGAAGTTTCCTGGCAGTTTTTACACTGAAATCATTTTATCGCTGAAATCAGTGGGCCCCCAGCAGCATTTGGGGGGTGCCAGTGTCCACCCACCTCCACTTAGTTGATGGCAGGCATATTGCACCACTAAGTGGAGCTCCCAGCCACATGTGTGTACTGGCCAGTGCCACTATGTTAAAGATGCTGGCCCCATCTCCCAATGTGCTTATGTCAGGGCAGGCATTATTAATATGGTGGCACAGGCCACTACACATGTGTAGTCCACTTGGCACCACTTCCAGGCCATTACCATCAGTCCTTGCTGGGCAGGTAGTAGGGACTGGAGGGCAGCCCAGTGGTGGATCCAAGGAGAGCTTCTGGTCTGACAGCATGTACTAGCTTGTGCTGCCAAATTCATGAGGCCAGCCAGTACACGAGCCCTGGGTGGGCCCAGAATCCTGCTTGGCACCACCATGCCACATCATCTGCTCTAGTGGCACAGGCAGCCTGGTGGCAGCAGCAATAATCCCTAGGACCCCAGCGTTTCCACCACCATGCCAGGTGCTAGCCCCGGGCCTGACTATATGTCCAAAGATTTTGGAGTATGCTCCTGGGTTGAATATAAGCTCTATTCAGTTGCAAACCAACATGCTTTATTTGTATGCAGACTTGTTCAAGAAATATATGAATTGCACAATGTGAAGATTGTTCTGTTTTATTTTAATTAAGATAATCAAGATCCCACCTTTCCATTAAAAAATAATTAAATGTTTAGTGCGGCAAACAACACTTTCGTAAAAACAAGCCAATACAACACAGCAAGGTAAAACAAAAATGGCATAAGAGGTTCAAAACTTGACTCAGCATAAAACCCAATATAGGTTGCCTAAAACAAAACTGTCTTAACTAGATGGCAGAAAATCAAAAGGGAAGGGGACAGACAAACCTCTCTCTTTTGCTGTTGATTTAAATAGGCTTGATTGAAATAAAACCACCCTGGACAATATAGGAAATGAATGGGTTATATCCAAAGGCAGTCTCCTGCTGACATATTGGCTTCCATCAGAGGGACAGATCCTTCCACCCCTGAAATCTTCTCTAGACAGTTGAGAGACCTTCCAGAGCAGTTCTGAGGGGGCAGGGGAGGATGCAGAGGGAGGAGAGGACAAGAAGGTTCTGTAGGAGCAGAAGTCCACTTGTGCAATGTTAGATCTAGCCTAATGAGTTTATCCAAATGGTGAACCTCACTTGGTTTTTAAAATGGAATGAACAGGAAAGCTATTATACTAGAGTCTACTCAAGGGCTCTCACCCTATTGCTTTACAGTGCACGGCCCCAGGATGTGTGTACTAGCAGGTCCTTTCATTAACTGTATTTTTGAACATAGTTTCATATTTCTTAATAAAATAGGCAGCTGCATTTAAGAAAGCATAATTCAGAACCCCTCTCCCATAAACAGGGCTAATCCATACTTTTAGGCTGCTTGTGGAATGCTTTGGATTTATAATCCCACCAATAATATAATCCCACCGCTAGGACACCAAATGTGAAATGCTTGTGCACTTATATCCCGTTACTACCACCATATGTGGAAATATTGGTGATTATGTACAATATTGTATTTTTAAGGGTTTTAATCCTTGTAAACCGCCCAGAGAACTTTGGCTATTGGGTAGTATAGAAATAGAAGTAATTAAATGAAATTATGTTTCTTAAAATCCCACTGAAACTGCCACCAAAGTGTGGAAAATCTGGCACTGGGTTAACTCATCCATCAAAGACTGCCAAAAAAGATTAATGCAATTTTAGGCGTCACTAATATAACCAACTATCAATGGAACCAACAAACTAGGGAGGTTGTGGGCTCTCCCACACTGGAGGCATTAAAGGTGCAGCTGGACAGCCATCTGTCAGGGATGCTTTGACGTGGATTCCTGCATTGAGCAGGGGGTTGGACTCAATGGCCTTATAGGCCCTTTCCAACTCTACTATTCTATGATTCCTCTGACTTTATTATACATTCACTTTAATTCCTTATCTTTGAATTCTGCTGCCACCATTTAAAACAATCTTAATAAGTCCTTCTCCTTAGTACACCATCAATATTACAGTAGCAGGGTATTAAGCTCTAGGCATGGGATGAAAAGGGAGAATTATTTAAAAGAAAAACAAATATATATTTATTTTTATTAAAGCCTTTTTTACTTGCAACTTGTACTAACTAATATTGTATAAGATTAACTATTGTCAATAAGTTTCAATAGTTACTTTACATGAAATGTGTGATGTCACTTAATATTCTTTACTGAGTTCACTTCCATAAATAAAATATGCCAACTACCCTTTTCCTTAACTCCACCCCAGTTAGTTCACCTAGGAGATAACACAGAGGAGAAGACTTGGAAGTTTTCTCTCTGGTCAGAGACTTACTGGGAGGATACAGGATTGAACAGAGTTGCTCAGCTGTCACTCACGATAGATCCTCAGCTTCTTGAGACATACTCTTTCTTTGGGAGGCTTATTTCAGCTTCCACTGAAGTCTTACTTCTGTCAGGGACGTGGGACCAGGACATAGCCAAGAAGATGTCACAGCTGCTCCTTTGAAATCTTCCTGCTTTCTGAGGCCAACTGCCTACTGCTGTCACTCTATCCAGAAGCTATCCTAGAGAACTACCTCTGGAGTCCTCCTCCAGCTAGCTCTCACAGCTTCTGCCTCCTCCTAGGCTCCTTTTCAGCTGCTGTCACCACTGACCACCAGACCACACTGCTTCCACTGACCCTGGACTGCTCTAACTGGCACTTTTTATATTGTTTCAGTGAGGACCCTATCATCAATGATGTACAATTACTTATCTGTCAGCTCATTGGCCTATGACTATAAGCCAATCAGAACCAATAGAATGTTCATAAATTGACCTTTTCAATCCTCCTGGCTGTTTCATATATAAGCTCACATGGTTAACCACTAAGGTCATAACAGTTTCTTTGTAGCAACTGTCAGATATAGACTGCCCACAGAAAACATAGAACACAGCAGCAGTTAGGCTTCTGTTAAAGCTATCCTTTTTTTTTATCTCTCACGGTTACTGTTGTTTACAAGTGGGTATTACCTTTCAAAAACAAATTCGTATTTTTATATTAGGAATACATTTTAACAATATTTTACCTCAGACTTTGATTCTCCGCACTGCAACTAATCCAGTCCCCTTCTCACTGAATTAGCATCAGCCAATAGACCTAAGTAGGCATTTGCCTGCTCGTGTATAGGGCAAAAATGTGGAGGGAAACATGGATGTGCACATAAGCTTCAACAACACCCCCACACTCCCACTTGTCGGTCAGACTTTCGTATGTTGAGTTTGACGGTCTGCAAAGGGCTCTGTGAGCGCATTCACCTGAACATGCTTACAGAGATTCCATGATCGGAAACTCTGATAAGGCAGGTTCATGATCACAAGAGTCTCTGTAATTACAGAGCCCTTTACAAATCCTCACTCTCCATGCACAAAGGTCTGACTGACAGCCAGGCGTGCAGAAATGTTGTGGGTGGGCCTCTGTTTCCACCATGTCCCCATCTACACGTGTGCCCTACATGCGAGCAGGCAAATGCCTGCATAGGTCTCTAGTTAAACATGAATACAGAACACATGTCTCAACAGTGAAGCCAGTGTGAAGAGGGAAATTGCCTATATGGGGTAGGCAATGCTGTGCCTGCACACTCTGTGCCCCCAGATACTGCTCTTGGTGTCCTCCAAGGTGCCCTACCCCTCCCACTTTTTTAAACTAACAAATTAAATTAATTCTGTTGGTGTTGAAAAGTGTGGGTTCAAAGGAGTTGTTTAGTGTGTTGGGGCTCAGCCCCCACCTCAGCCTTTTGGGCAAGTACTTGTCCTTTGTGGCTAGCCATGCCTCCCATGTCATCTGTTTTGTGGTGCTGCCCATGATAGTTTCTCAAATTGCCAAGTGTGCCCGCAGGCCCCAAAGGTTGCCTACCCCTGGCCTATATATCTATACTTCTCAAGCAATCTAATGAGCTTAGGATCCTATCTCTTATGAAGAGTACTGTGAAAATTGCCTTATGATGTTCATAAGGCCTTGGCATCTTTGGTTATTGTCAAACCACCTATAAAGCAGATTGCGTAGACATGTTTCAGAGCTGTGTTATACCTTTCCATTAACATCTAATTAAGGTACGCAAGGAAAATGCACACACAGGCAATAAAGTCAGCTTGACTTTGATAGGGCTTATCAAGTCAACTTAATTAATTTTCAAGACTAGAATCTTTATCCTCCTTCTGATAAATGAGAATTTACTAGTGTAACTCCCACCATATCAAGATGAGCACATGATGGCTATGCAAGAGTGATGCTCTCTGTCTCTTCTCAATCAAGGTTATTGTTAGAAGTTCCATCACAGCAGTATGCAGTATTACCCAAAAAAAAATTGTTTAAAATTGACCCTTCAATAATGTAAACATCGAAAATATCATTTTAAAAAAAAAATCAGTACCAAAGCTTTGCAGGATCAGACTAAGGATCCAGCACATCTAGCATCCTATTTCCAAAAAATGCAAGCCAGACCCTTCTGGGCATTCCCAAGCAGAGCATAAGAGGAATAGCCTTCCATCATCTTTGTCCCCAGCATCTGGTATTTAAAGGTATGCTCCCCTTGTACATCAAAGTTCTGTTTAGTTGCCATGGTCAATAGACCCTGTAATGCAGGGTGGGCAACTTCAAAAGGTCTGGAGTCCATTTGTGCCTCCCCCCACCTACAGACGGCACACACACACACACACACACACACACACACAGACGTACTACATACTGTAAGTGCCAAAGGGGGGAGTAAAAATGAGCTAATTTTGATCCTTTGGTCACTATGTATCAGCTCTGGATGCCATTTTGTTTGCAAAAAAAGTTTTTAAAAAATAATTGGGTCCCCTGAATTTGGGGTGGGGGGCTGAGTAGGTTGAATGCATGTAGGAGGTGGGGCCGCTGCTCTCCTTCCTACATGCATTCAGCAATTATGATTCTAATGTATGCAGAGTTGTACAGTATCAAAGAAATCTCTTCATCCACCCAAACATAATGTATAGACCAGGCCAGCATGACTTGTGACCCACAAAGCTAGATGCAGTTCACTAGCCAAAAAGAAGCTTAATAAATCTCCCATTTTTGCTGCCTGCCTGCAACTGAGAAAACGTCAGAGGAAAAGGATCACTTTTCAGGGAAGACTCGGCAAGCTGGCAATCAGTTTCTTGTGAAAGCAAGGTACAATTTCTTCAGAACTAGCAGCAAAAGGTGGGCAGGCTACCTAAAGAGAAGACAACAGCATCAGGATAACGTAAATGGAAGGAACAACTGTCTTTTTGCTAAACTACAGAAGAGCAAGCTGAAATCCTGCTTTATAAATGGAGTGGGAGGGGATACCATCTCGTTCTTTGTCTCAGGCAGTAAAATGTCTTGCATCAGCCTTGGGAACAAGGCATGCCAAAAATATATAGCAGCTGAGCTATGTTCAGCTTGGTGGATCAAGTTGTTCAGGCCTCGGCCTGGTATAGAGCATACAGATAGTTTTTAAACATATGTGTATGTGTAAGTGCCTTTGAGGAAACAAACAGTCTGAGTAGCAGCCATCTAGAAGGAGCACATGCATGCAACCCAACCTCAAGGGGAACCATGGAAGCAAGCATGCCCAGCCCTACCATGAAGCAGTTACCCTCAGATGGCAAATGCTGGGAGGCAGCAACAAAGTGTTGGAGGAGAGACTTGTGTGCCATGCAGCCTTCTCTGGGCTCCTTAAGTTAACCTGCTGCTGCCTTCAAGTGGAATGGAGGATGCTGCCCCATCATCAATGTTGAGGACAGACTCATCTGCCATCTCAATCTGCTTTTATAAATGGAGTGGGAGGGGATACCATCTCGTTCTTTGTCTCAGGCAGTAAAATGTCTTGCATCAGCCTTGGGAACAAGCAGCCAGTTTAAGAGTTAGTTTTTAATTGTTGTTTTAGAAAACTGTATTTGGGATATTGGGAATGTGGCTCACCTTCTTCTTAGAAAGGGACCTGTCCAAGCAAAACATAAAGTACCTCCTCATAACTCCAATGGAAGAAAGGGGAATACTGGAAGCATCAGAGCTTCTTCATGGTTGCTGGTTGAAATCGGGAAAGCTACTGATAGAAGAAGACCTGAAGAACCATTAAATTGAGAAGTGGATCACTTTTCAGGGAAGACTCGACAAGCTGGCAATCAGTTTCTTGTGAAAGCAAGGTACAATTTCTTCAGAACTAGCAGCAAAAGGTGGGCAGGCTACCTAAAGAGAAGACAACAGCATCAGGATAACATAAATGGAAAGGAACAACTGTCTTTTTGCTAAACTACAGAAGAGCAAGCTGAAATCCTGGCAACTGATTGTAGTGGTTTAAAACTTCAGATTGCAACCCTGGACGGCACTCTAAAGGACATTCCAATTTGGCTGATCAGATGGTAAGAGCACCCAGCCTGCTGAGCTACCTCTCTATAGCAGGGCTCTCCAACCTTGGGTCCCCAGATGTTGCTGACCTACAGCTCCCAGCATACCCAGCCAGCATGGCTAATGGCAAGGGATTCTGGGAGCTGTAGTCCAGCAACATCTGGGGACTCAAGGTTGGAGAGCCCTGCTCTATAGGATTGCTGCAACTGCTCACTTGTAAGAGTCACAGTAGACGCTGGAACACCTGCAGGAAGGGAGAGGAATTGTTCTTCATTATGCTAATTTTATTGGTTTTAAAAAATTATTGTGTTCAAGTCAATATGTGGTTGATATTAACTCTTCTGAATGTGAGTGGTGTGGAAAAGTCACCCAGTCAAAACTGATTCTCAGGTTTTCTGGGTGGGTGCTCAGGCGAGAAAAACTCTTGCCATTTATGGGTGGCCCAAGGATTACAGATGTCTTTTGAGGCCCTTTATATTTATGATTGTGGTATTTAATCTGTATAGCATCTTTTTAAAGAAATGTGTGATATGTTTTTAATAAGCTATGGACAATGTGATGCTGTGGCATTTGAATCAAGTGACCCTGCTTTGGAAAACCAATCTCAGATTTGAACCACCCAAAGTAATGGAGTGTTCAGGCAGTGGTTTTCAATTTTTATATATGAGCCTATTTTAAGTAAGGGGGCAGGAAGGCATCTTGAAAAAAATGGGGGAGGATTGAATTTAGTTACAGAAAGCTTGCCACAGACCATCAATTCCCACAATCAAGAGCCTGCTCAGTTGCAGAAAATAACTGCTCACATGATTGGTCTGTTCGTGGCCTACTCACATGAACAATGTAACATTAGATCAGTGAACTCAGGTGAGACAATCCCAGCTCTCTTTTGTGTACAAGAAAATTATTTCAAGCCAGATATTGACTGAAAACCAAGTCTAAGTCAAAACTTTCGAGGCTCAGATGCCAAAAGGCATAACTAGCTTGTTTAAATCCAACTGCTGGTGAAGGTTTCTCTCTTTGAAGGCAGAAATGAGCCAACAATTGATTTCTTTGCAAGGGCAGTAGCATGCCCTTTCAAGCTACAACCCAGCAGGGATCTCTCCTATATCTTATGGAAGGGCTCTGCCATTTTCTTAGACTCAAAGCAGTCTAGAAAACTAGAAACCTAATATTTCCAATAACCACTTGAATGTGACATCTCACAGGGTTACTGTGAAGCTGTAAGGCTGATTTCAGAGACTCCTGATAGGTTGGC
>JAHFWL010001082.1:0-78695 GCA_021292165.1 Shinisaurus crocodilurus
CAACCCACTGCTAGAATCTAAAGTTTCAGTAGTGATGATGGGGTCCAGAAGCATCCTTTGACTACAAATCTCAGTAATCAGGGAGATAAGGAAGGCCTTATCAACAATGGGGGTGCATTTTGTCCCAGGCATAGGGGTTGCTGAACACTCTTATTTCAATACTATCTGAATTCATCCTCTGACAGCTAGGCCATCAGTTGCTGAATGACTTGGAGCTTCACTCTGGCTGGCTATGATGAGAAAGGACACCTGGGGTTCAACATTGTAGACGGTCAAGTTCAGCCATATCATCAATAGAGTAAAATAAAAAGGCCGGAAGGTATACATTCTCCAGAAAACTGTTTAGAATATTTTTGTTTGGAAGTCCTATTTTTAATTTAATCTATTCTTAAGAAATATTCTTAACATAATATATTCACATTATATATATATATATATAGTGAATATATTATATGTTTAGAATATAGTTTTTAATCTATTTGTGTTTATGTTATATTTGTGTTTATGTTATATTTTAATTAAGCTTTGGTTTTTAATTTGGATGTTATCATTAGCCACACTGAGCGCCATTTATTTATTTATTTTTTGGCAGAAAGGCAGGCCAGAAATAAAATAAATAAATAAATGTATTTACAAATTACCTGTTTCTCTTCTTTAAGATGTACATTTTCTTCAGTTATTTTTCTATTGAATTCTGTTTCCTATAAATGAAATGAACACATTGTGCCTAATCCAGTTGTCTTATGCTGCTCTTCTGCAAGCACAACTCCCCATAACCAATAATGTTTACTATTTAACAGTATTTTTACAATTTTTATATAAGAAAATATAAAAGGATTTTAATATCTTCTTACATCACCATATAAGAACTATGAAACTTATATGCAATCCTATACATCTCTACTCAGAACCAAGTCCATTGAATTCAATAGGACTTACGCCCAGGTAAGTGACTTAGGGTTGTAGCCTAAATTACTTGGCAGTGCTTTTTGTGGTGCATTTACTAAAGTTGCCTAATACTGTAGTATTTAAAGTAGTTATCGCATCAAATATCAAAGATACCTATTAAAATATCATTATAGCTCTCTTTTTGTAAATTAATAATAGGAAACATTAGCTGAAAAACATTAATGATCAAATACCATTGTATTTTTTTGCTGTAGCTCTTGTAACTCCTGTTCCTTTGCTGTAAGATTGAGATTTTCTTCTCCCACTCTATGTTGACAAGTGACATTGGACCTTATCAAGTCTGCCGTAACTTTCTTTAGTTCCTTGATTAGGAAGCACTCATAAATAATTCATTCAAGATTATTTTGCAGTGCCAAACAAGACAAAACGTTTTTTCTTCTCTAATTAATCACACTCTAAACAAAATATATGAAGTCAAGAATAATGGCATTACATATTGATATGTTACTATTATTTTTTAACATATTTTTTGTGAAATGATGTTCATAATTAAATGTGTTATTTCTGAAGTCACTGATATGTTCTTTGTGCTGTTTTAAAGTTACATTGCTTTCACAAAAGACGTGTATTTGTAATGCTACTGTCCTTTTCTATTGGAATACTACTAGAAATAAATGGAAACTTAAGGTTTTACTAACAGCTACTGTTCTAAATGGAGAGAAGCAATGATAGAGGAGAAAATAAGATCCTTAATTTATAAATACTTTATTGCTTTCATCTCACAAAGTTAAGCATGTTACACGAGTTTAGTATTTGAGACCTTTGTAAAGTTTTTACTCTTAAAATGTGAAGTATTTTACAAGTGTTATGTATCTTGCAATTCTATGTTGTTGTTGTTGTTGTTGTTCTACCTAGTTTATTCAAAGGAGCTACTGCAGCAAGTAAGCAGTACAAGCTTTGATCTTATTAAATTACAATGTATAGTTCCTGGAGTCATAAATATTGCATCTTTCCCCTACCCCTCCCTTTTTTGTATGGGGTAGCCTGTTTAATATCTCTCTCTCCTTGAGTGCTCTGACGTTTACTCAGACAAATAGCAAAGGTTATGAATGCTGTTTGTAGATAGTATCAAGAATTCTTCATGATGCCATAGTACTGAACTAAGCATTCAGAATGGCTATAGTTTTATCTAGGAGCAACTAAATTTGGTCTGTTTAACTTTTCTTCATAAAAGTGGAATTCCCCCTTATCACAGCCCAATAGTTTAAGTGTTCTGGACAAAATCATATAACAGTGGAAAGTAAAATAGAGATTATCTGAGCTGCTGAACTTTATGAATACCAAGTTACATAAATATGGCTACCAGTTTAATGAACATTCATTTCTCAGTAAACAATAACGCTGATCCCTGATCCAGCAAAAGGTGGACCTGCACTGGCCAGAAAACAAGTTTCCATCTGTGGAATTCCCCCACTACAGATGCCAAGAGTCTTTTTGCATCCACAGCCTTGGATGTACACACTGAGGCCAGAATGAGGCAAAACACACTTGGCACCTGATTTAAAACAACTAATACAGTAGTCAAAATAGCAACCATGATGTTCCCTCTGCTAGCTCCTGCCTATTCCGTCATTCCCAAAGCTCTTGACTTGCTGACCTGGCATTTCCTTTTCCTGTCTGGAGGGAAGGAATAAAGATTTTTGTGATGGTTTAGCACTCCACTGCCTCTAAAGGGGTAGATGCTGGCATGGCATCTCCCATCCCTATGGGGGTAGGAAACCCTTCTGCTATTATGCTATTAAATAAGCAGAAAAGGGGGAAATAACTGAATACAGTCATGCCTTGGATTGAGAGCATAATTCATTCCGGAAACGTGCTTGTAATCCAAAACACTCTTATATCAAAATGAAATTCCCCCAAAAAAATTTGTACAGAGATTTTTAATTTAAGCCGTACTACAGTACTTGTATTGCAAGACGTCGCTTGTATATCAAGTCAAAAAATGTTTAATAAATATTTAAAAATTTGCTGTCTTGCAAAACACTCTCAAACCAAGTTACTCGCAATCCAAGGTATTACTGTAGTTTGTTTTAAACTGAAAAATAATATGGGGAGAGGGAAACTAGTAAGAACAAAACTCCCAGTCAAAAGATAAGCAGCTCCCCAAAGCCCAGGTTCTCTACCTGTCAGAGCGGGTCTGGGAGCTGAGAAGCCTGTCCCATGGGGATGCCAAACATCTTTGTCACTAAGTTTGGACTCGAGAGAGAGGATCTCATTGTTTCAGCAGCTGGGGAGCTGGAAAGGTTTATTCAGTTGTGTACACAGATGGTGCCTACTATAATGGTCTTTGGCATTTCCCCACCCTCCCCAAAAAATCAGCCCTGTCTTTATAATTATTTTATTATTTTATTTTAGCCATAAAATGCAGCTAATCTCTGTAGGAATTCTAAAAGGCATCATACTCCAATGAATCTTAACAATGAGAAGCTGCATGTTCTGTTAAACGGCAAAACAATAGTAAGTGCTGGGAGAATGCTAAACTAGTGCCATATGCACTGACCTCATTTGTTCAGGTAAAAGAAAGAAAACAAATTGCCCAATTTTTATGTAGTAATTTTGGTTCTTTTCCTATTATCTCTCCATCTGTTAAGAATGAATTCTAAAAGCCTTAGAGATGCTGGACAACTGCTATAGTTTTGGCATAGGTACTTAGTTTACGGACTAGGAAGTTTCAACATCTTCCTGGCTCTTGTACAAACCATTCTGTTACATACCCCTTATAGAATAGTATGCAGTTAAGCAGCTCAGTTATATAAAGTAATGAGAGATCTACCAACTGGTAGATAGCCACTGGACACATAAATCACATGAAGTGACTTTGACTGGACCTAGGGTCACACTCTCCATCCCGCCTGCCCATTCCAAACACTGTGGAGCCAGGTAAGAAACTATGAATGCTCTTTGCACTGTGTGCGATTTCCTCTCTTTAACCAGATACGAACAATGACATCATGGCTAGGAACTATTCCTTCTAATGATAGCCCAGCACAGTTTACTGATTCAGGGAAAATCTCTGATGTGCCTTCATTCTCTCGTTAGCTGTGATATTATTGCTCATGTATAGGCAACGAGAAAATATTTCACAAAGTGCAATATTCATTCATGTTTCCCACTTAGTTCAGAAGTGCCCAAGGAGGTATCATGTAGGGGAAAGACAGGCACAGCCTTCCTGGGCACTACAGTGTACATGAGTTTGCCATCCCTGATTTAATTATTTATCTACAACAAACAGGATTCCCATATACTTATGTTCAGATTATAGAACAATATGTTCAGATTGTGTTTGGATGACTTGACTTTTGAAGACTTATGAATACAGGCTTGCCCACAATCTGAACATGTGTATAAACTATTCACAAAACTGGATATTTGTGGAATCAACCAACAAGGTGATTGCAAAAGACAACCATGTAGTCAAAATTATGATCATATGAATTTACCCTTTATACATCGCATTGAAATACCAGTTGGTATAGCCCACCTCCTGCCAAGGATAGGTTGCCAAGAACCTATTAAACATGCATTCTAGTATCTGCACTGGCTTCCCATTACTTTCCAGGTACAATTCAAGCTGCTGGGTTTGACCTACAAATCCCATAATGCTTGGACTCTACTATACTCTCCCCATATCCAATTTAACTTTTAAGATTAACTGCGCATTCTTTACTGTATTATCCATACACCAAGTTCAAACAACAAGGAGATATAGAGCTATATTCTTGGTGACTACCCCTCAGTTGTAGAATGCCCTTCCCGTAGAACTTGTCAATGCCTAAGCCTGTATGACTTCTGGAAGTCTTATAAGACTTTCTTGTGTGAGCTGATTTTTACTGCCCAAGGCTAAAATAATATATAGCAATTTTATGGGTTGTATCCACCAGTGTTGTTCTGTTGATAGAAGCAGTTTTGTCAGCTGAATTGGGAGGTGGACAGTTCTCTTTCCCACCTGTGGCAAAATCTGCTCTGAGGGCTGAAAAACCAGGCGGAGGGCTGCAGGGAGCAGGAGAGAGGGAGAAAAAGTTCCATCGTGGACTTTCCTAGTGGACTTTTGGCACAATGTTCAATTTAACCGATGATGATGATGATGATGATGATGATGATGATGATGATATGATGATGATGATTAAAACATCTCTTGGCTGTCTTTCAGGGCAGGAGCCCTCCCAAGGCAGCATTTATTTATTTATTATAGTTTTTAATCGCCCATCTGGCCGGTCAACCAGCCACCCTGGGCGATGTACAATCAGGATACAATTACCAATTAACACACAATTAACACACAATTACACACACACAATTAATACACAATTAAAACAATATAAGAGTTTTTTTAAAAAAAACCTAACCCACCCCATATTCCCGCCTGAAAAGCCATGTTTTAAGCCCGGCGGAAGTTCATCAGGGAGGGGGCATGGCGAAGGTCACTGGGGTGGGAGTTCTATAACTTGGGGGCCGCCACAGAGAAGGCCCTCTTCCTAGTCCCCACCAGCCTGGCTGCTCTGGCTGATGGGACAAGGAGAAGGCCGTCCGTGGCAGACCTTGTTGAGCGGCCTACTTGATGTTGCTGGAGGCGCTCCTTGAGATAAGCTGGACCGGAGCTGACACTTGAGCCTCCATGGACAGCTGGGAGTCTAGAATGACTCCCAAGCTGCGGACCTGGTCTTCAGGGATAGATGTAGTCCATTCAGTACCAGGTCAACATCCCCTAATCTCCCCTTGTCTCCCACCAGAAGTACCTCGGTCTTGTTGGGGTTCAGCCTCAGCATGTTCCTTCCCATCCAGCCACCCACTGACTCCAGGCACTTGGACAGGGTCTCAACAGCCAACCTCAGTGAAGACTTGAAGGAGAGGTAGAGCTGTGTGTCATCCGCATATTGATGACAGCGCACCCCAAACCTCCTGATGATAGCTCCCAGCGGCTTTAGGTAGATGTTAAATAACATTGGGGAGAGGATGGAACCCTACAACACCCCACAAGTGAGCGGCCGAGGGTCCGAGGCCTCCTCCCCGAGAACCACCCTCTGGTGCCTTCCAGAGAGGAAGGACCGGAACCACTGCAATACAGTGCCTCCCATGCCCAACCCCTCCAGACGGTCCAGGAGGATACCATGGTCAACAGTATCAAAAGCCGCTGAGAGATCGAGGAGGACTAGAAAAGAGCATTCGCCCCTGTCCAAAGCCCTCCTCATATCATCCACCAAGGCGACCAAGGCCGTTTCCGTCCCATGTCCAGGCCTGAAGCCCGACTGGCACGGATCTAAATAATCGGCTTCATCCAAGTGTGCCACCACCACCTGCTCAATCACCTTGCCCAGAAATGGCAAACTGGAGACTGGATGAAAGTTGTTTAGATCTTGGGCATCCAAGGAGGGCTTCTTTAGAAGCGGTCTTATTACTGCCTCCTTGAGGGCTGATTGCACCACTCCCTCCTCAAGGGAGGAATTCACCACCGCCTTGATCCTCTCACCCAGTCTCTCCCTGCAGCTCATGATGAGCCAGGACAGGCAAGGATCAAACAAGCAGGTGGTCGGCCTCACAGATGAAAGCACCTTGTCCATTTCATCAGAAGGAAGAAGCTGGAACCGATCCCACAAAACCTTTCTGCCATTGGCATCCTCCCGCTCACTCCCTGTGTCCACAACGTACGAAATCCCACTCCTAATCCGATCGATTTTATCTGCGAAGTGCTTCGCTAAAGCCTCACAGGAGGCTTTAGACTGTTCCAAAAGATCCAGAGCAACTGGACCGACCAGGCTCCGGACCACCTGGAACAGCCTCCTGGGGCAGGACTCTGCAGACGTGATGGAGGCAGCATAGAAATTCTTTTTTTGCTGCCTTCACCACCACCTGGTAGGCCGAGGATGCAGCTCTAACCTGTCCAATCGTCTTCGGAGCGGGATTTACGCCACCGGCACTCTAGCCTTCTCACCTCCTGTTTCAGAGCTCGCAACAATGGAGTAAACCATGGTGCCGTGCGAACTCTGTTGAGGTAAAGAGGGCGCTTTGGGGCAACTTGGTCTAATGCCCTGGTGATTGCAGCATTCCAGTCATCCACCAGGGTCTCGACCGAGCTACTGTTTGCGTGCTCCAATTCCCCAAGCGCATTTAGGAATCCATTCGGATCCATAAGACGCCTGGGGCGGACCATCCTAATAGGTCCCTCACCCCTGCAGAGGGGTTGTGGCACTGAGAAATCCAACCCCACCAGATAATGATCTGACCATTGTGACGATAACGTGGCTGGTTATTTAATTTTATTTCTCTCACTACCACCTGGCTGTTAGTTCACTTTCTTCACTAACCCAGTGGCTGAGATATGGTAGCTCCAGGGTATTTGTTCACCCTATTTTAAACTAACACTGTTCCAACTCTGTCACAAGTCTTCACTCATTCCCAGACAAATCTGAGCAGACAATCTGTCTGTGGGAGATAAACTCTGTTAAAATACCATTATTGGTTATTGTGGTGTTTACGCTGGATAGTTATTGTTTATCTTGCTCTTAGCAGCTGTACCAAGTGATTCGGGGTGAGCTTCAGGATAGTAACAGTTATAAATCAGTCTCTTCAGTAAGCCAACAAATGGTTCTTTATTTTCTTAAGTAAAACATTTCTTTAAACAGGAACAATCTCTTTTCCATAAAGGCAATAGTTTATGTTGAATTAACTTTATGACTCTTATCTGACTGAGTAGAATCCCCCTAACTCACTTCCCTCCAACTCACTTCTCTCTAACTCCTTAACTAACTCTAACACTCACTCTCTAACTCACTAACTCCTCTCTCACACACAGGCACATATATACAGAGCTCCCCCTCCCATCAGAACTTTCTACAGGCGAGCCCTGATAGGTTGCTGGGCACATCCACTCTGCCTGGCAATGCTAGATGTTAACCTTTTCATCACAACCATGACAAGGGGGCGGTGGATATACCCCCGATTTCCAGATCATTTCCCCCCTATCCAGAAACAAAAAACAAGTCTAGTACCTGACTGGCTACATGGCTGCATACAATAATAAAATGTATAATAAAAATGGATGCAGCCATAAATAAAACTGATGCAGCATTAAAAATACAATAAAAACAGCAACACTAGCAACCATTCTAAAAAACATCAAATACCAGCATAAACTAAAACTTACAACAGACAACTACAACCCAGTCTAGTAACACATAATCAGGGAAATCAGTTTTCTTAAAAGCCTGCAATAATGGGGCCTGGCAATTTTATCACATTTTTAAAAATTTAAACTCTTGTTAACCACCTTGAGCCTTGGAAAGAGGTGCGATAGATACTGAAATAAATAAAATGATACTGAATGCACTTCACACCTACCTCTTTTAGATTATCTATCTCAGACTCTTGTCTTTTGTTCACTCCTGTCAATTTCTTATTGAGTTGAATTGCTTCCACAACTTAGGGGTGGGGTAGGATAAAAAGTAAAGAACTAATATGAAAATACTCTTATTTTACTATTCAACAGAATTAAGACTTCCTATAGAATATGTATGTATGTTTGTGTTGTTGGGGGAAAGTAACATCCAAGGACAGGTGTAGACAATCCCTCTGGAAAAGTCAGTAGTAGTCATCTATGTGATAACTCAGTTGTTACAGTATGTCTTATTGGGATGTGTAAATTCTTTTATGTGTTTCAGTTTGCCCTACACAGTTCACATACAGGCCTTATTTAGAGACAGTTTTAGAAATAATACTTCACCATCCAGCTGCCATATTGCCACAAATTTACAAACTATTTCTTCAGCATACAATTGGCCACAGGAGGTCCCATACTGAATTAAAATCCATTTGAAAAGATCAAATGTCTAGCATGTTTTTATATCTGATTAAGCAAAGATATTAAAATCAGTAGTTTGCAAAGTGGGAGTCATTTTTTGTTCAATACAGGCCTTTTCACATGACTTTTCCAGAGATAGTAGTTTTATGCTCAGAATGTACCAGTGGTAAACATGATAATTACCAACGTTACTGCGGTATAAAATGAATTTTCTCTGCAGTAAAAGTACAATGTAGTCAGTCCATGGAATACATTATTTTCTTGTTGAAGAGAACCTGTTTCTATATATTTAATATTTTCTAACCATTTACACTGCAAATATGAAAATCTGTTAAAAACCTATAAATCATTGTTTGTAGAGCATACATAAAATGTTACATTTGAAACGTTAAGATTTTGTTTTGTCCTCACTTTTAGATATACCAGATATAGATGGTATCATGCAAATTGGAGAGATACAAATGTGAACATTTTTAATGCAAAGCACAGTAAGATTCTAGTGAGAGCTCATGAACTCTCCTGCCCAGCTCCTCTAGTTTCTTGCCTGCCCAGGACCTTCTGTGCATGTTGCTCTGTCCTAATTGCACCATGTGTTCATTCAAGACAGAACGAGGCAGAATCTGGGTGAAGGCCTGCCATTGGGAGGGAAAGCCACTGCAAGGTGCCCTGTTGGGGAGGCCATCTCAAGCTGAAGTGTGTGTCTCAGGTCTAATGTATGTTTTAATATGCCATATCCCAGGGGCTGGGAAGGAGTAAGCAAGGGTTGCCTGCTCAGCAGCCTCCTGGATCTTGTCATTTCTTGCTGGTTGCTGGTTCCAAGTGTGCCACTGCATTTTGAACTACCTAGTTACTTCCTGCTCTTGGTATATGTCCAAGATCACTAGTAAGAGCTGAAATATCACCCCTTGTCTTTGGATGTTTCTCCCTCCAATGGGCTTTGCTGTATTTCCCATCAAACATGCATAAGAACTGGGTCATGCTGTACATATACCACATATTTACCATTCTGTTCTAATCTCTCGTGATTGCCTTTTATTAATTCAAATTGACACATGATAACTGCATGGCATTTTTCAAATTCATTCAGACTCTTCTGATGGTCTTCCTTTGCTAACATGTACAACTGTAGCTTTTGCTCCTGCATAAAAACAAAATAGTTATGACAATTCAAAGTACTGTATGATGTCTAATTTATCATAAATTAGATAAGGCTATAACCCCAAACACACTTACTACAGAGTAAGGCCCATTAAACATGCATAGGATTCTGCTGACATCCCAGAAGGAAGAACAATAATCTTCCAGCACCATCTTACAAAATCTCCCAGTAAAGTAGGAAAGAAACAACTGTAGAACAGTGCCTTTCCTCCTCCCATCCCACTCTCTTGGTCAAGAATGATACCATGGTTGAAGGTATTAAAAGTGAGATGCAGAGAATCATCAAGGTCATACTCTGTCTCTCTCTCTCAGCAAAGTGCAGTCAGGAGCTCCATTCTGCAGAGAAATGAGGTGTGCAATCCCCATGTGACCTCTTTCTCTGCAGAAACAGCAATTCTAAGCCTGCACCTTGTTTCCCATTCCCAGCAGAGCTGAGTTCCCAACAGCCTGCCAAACAGCTGTTTGGTGGACTGTCAAGAGCCTCATTATGCTGGGAAACAAAGTCTGTGTTCCCAATGTGCCTTGTTTCCCTGCAGAATTGCTGGGATTTTGGGGGTGGCTGTGGCAGGGACCGAGTTGGGGATGCACAAACAGCCAGGCCACATGTTGCCCACTCCTGCTCCAGAAGGAGGAGCCATCCCAGCGATGAGGAATGCCTTCAAGAAGCATCAGGAGAAACAACAATTCAACCAACATTTTGTGAAATTGACCCAGTAATTTGAGGAGAAAGCATTGTGAAATTGAGCCCACCCCTCCAATTTTGTTTCGCTTAATCATTCTTCAGTTTCAACAGCATGTTTACTTGGGAGTAAGTGCCACTGAACTCAACAGTACTTCCTTCTGATTAGACATCCATAGGACTGCACTATTAATTTAACCCCACTGCAACCCACAAAAAGATAGTATGGAATGCTTTTCAAACTTTTGGGTCTGCTTTCAAATAAAGCAACTTTGGGTTTTTGCACCACACTCTTATTTGTAAAAAGAAAAGAAATCTAAACGTTAAAAAAAAATGGTTTTTCCTGCTATTTCAGGACTCTTCAACTCTTTCTTTAGAAAGTTATTCTCTTGAATAAAATAAGCTGCTGGAGGACTGATATGCCCACTCTGTAAAAGTATGTGCTTTTCTGCAGATATTCAGCTGCTGTCCATTAAAATGGTGGCCCACAATGTGTGGCTAAAGAGGCAGTCATTTTTTTTTAATGGGGGCCACCATTTTTCACATTCCCTGGTGCACCTCAAAAGTCAGAACAGGGCTTTCTGGGAACAAAATCACCCTGATTTATTTCCCCCAGAAATAATACCTGCAAAAACAAAAATCTGAAAAACTATTAATTTCTTCATAATACTGAGTATTTCCAGGCATAGTATTGGTAAACTATAGCAATGAGGGTGAAGGCGGTTAATTTGTTGAAGGAACTTAGTGTTTCTTGAGAATTACTGGTAGAAGTAAAAATAGTTATGTCAAAAGGATTGTATTTCATATTTATCAGTATGCAATGGTGAATTTTATTTATTTATTTATTATTGGTTTATTTTATATCCCGCCTTTTTTCCTGCAAGGAACCCAAGACAGCTTACATAATCCTCCTCCTCCTCTCGATTTTATCCTCACAACAACCCTGTGAGGTAGGTTAGGCTGAGAGTCAGTGACTGGCCCAAAGTCACCCAGTGAGTTTCATGGCTGAGCGGGGACTAGAACCCAGATCTCCCGAGTCCCAGTCCAACACTCTCACCACTACGCCACACTGGCTCTCTTTATATATTGCCCTTCACTGGTAAAGGATGAAAATGAGGATCAAATTTCATCACTAGCCAGCTCTTGGTCAACTCTGAGGTTTACTGGTAAATGTCAGAAGTTTCTGCTCTTTAACACTGAGTTCCTAAAGTACTAAGAATTCATCAATAAACGTCTAAATCCACTGTGCTTCTCACGTTTACTGTTAGCATATACTTGTTAAAATTAAATAAAGATAAAATAAAGTATTGTTTTATTTAAATGATATAGTAACAAAAATATTGTTTTTCTATTTGCCACAGGTAACTGAGGATCTTATAGTCCAATGAAAAGCACTGTTAAAATTGCATAATAATCTATTCAATATTTGTACTTTACAATTTATATAACAAATCTAGTTTAGGCTGGGAGTATGTTCCATTAAACTCAGTAAGACTTACTTCTGAGTAGACATGCATAGTATTGCACTCTTAAAAGTGAAATAAGACTAAACACATTTTATGTTGCCTTTGATCTTTAACTTGTAGCCTTATCTCCCAGGTCAAAGGACACATTATTCAATTTCACCATATTTTGTGTAAAATCACTGTAGCGTTGAAGATGACTTTCAGTACAAATGTCATGGTACTTAAGGCTAAACCGGACTCTAGTTTTTGAGCTTCTTAATTAAAATCACAGTTTATAATGGTCTGACAATATTATCTTTATTCTTTCCAGTTGAGCAGCAACAGAATTTTCACAGCTTTTAGTCAATCAAGCTTAGCAATGTTTCAACAGCTCTCTTTAATTTCCAGTGTGGTTTAGAGTGACTAAAGTGAACTGGCACACTTATTTTCGGTGTTAGAGGAGGGATGCACTGCTTCCTTTCTTCCTTATTTCTTTCTCATCATATAAAATTCAAATATTATAAAATGCAGGGGGGAAAACAGATTTCTAAAACCCTGCAATGTGTGTTTTATTCATCATTTTAATTATAAATACCAGTCTGTAAACACAGAAAATTAGACTCCCCAAGCTACATAGTTTTAACTTTATTTCTGCTTGCAAAAATATACATTATTATACTAAAAAAGAAAGTTGGAAAAATGATACTATGCAAAATAAAAATGTCTAATTCTGTTAACAAAAAAGAATCCAAGTAGATTAGTTTGGATAAACACTTCTGTAAATTTCAGCATTCACTTTTATAGACATTTGAATATAGGCAAATATCTCTATTATTTACTCATTGTCTGAAAATAGTTAGAGTTCTTAGTTATAACCAGTTAGCATAAAATGTGTTTGACTTAGATCCTAATTTTTTGCTCCATGAGCAGAGGAGTTGTATTCGTGGAAACATCCCTTCCATGAGTGCAACTCTCCTTCCGTGCATAGAAGCTCCTTCCATTCACAGAGCGTAAAGTTAGGACCCAAGCCTTTGACTATTTTACAGTTAGAGTAATTTCTTACCATGTCATTAAGCTTCTTTTGTAGTGTGTATTTTGAAATCTGTAATTAAAAAAACCAATACTCTGAGATTATAAAGAACAAGAAATGAATATAAAATCAAGTAATAATTCATTGTAATTCTACTAAGTTAAGGAAGTGGTAAGGAGGTAAATCTGTACTAATAAGATAACTGCAAGTATTACATGAAGTATTGCAAATAAGCCCACAGTTTTAATAGGCCACTGCCTATGCATACCTAGGTTAGTCATTTGCAGTGTAAAAGAAAAAAAGAACCTACACAGAGAGGATTTTCATAGGCTCCATGGAGCCCTGTTTTCCCACTCCCAATTGGTGCAACAGGTTGTCAGAAGGAATGGGGGGTCCTTGCAAACCTTCCATATTACCATCCATGCCTCTGCCTCTCTCTAGTGCAAGTTAATTATGCCTGGAGCATAACTAATTAGTATCAAGGTAAGAAAGAAAGCTGAATAGGAATATGGGAAGTCAGATCTTCCATTACCCCTCACAACCTATCATGTTGCTTGTATTTATGTTCATGAGATAAGACAGAGGAGTGGGAGAAAGCAGGGTTCTACTGAGCATGGAAACCTTCCATTAAGTGGATACTGTGCTCAAAATAGACTGCATCATGCCTCAACTTCTGTAAAACTCCATGCCTAATTCTTACATATCCCAGGACCTCAGGTTTGTGCCTATTTTCAATCCTGGTTTAAAAGTGTGCAGAATAACAGCTTTCTTAGGAACCTTTTCCCCTACTGAATTTTCTTTCCTTTTTTCTACTTTGTTCAGTCTTTCTTATTTTTCTCTTTCGCATACTCCTAGTTATCATATTCCCTTCATTTCACCTCAATACCTCTCCCCACATTATGTTTATAATACTCTCTTTAGGGCCAAACTACATTTGATGCCACTAGAAGCGGTGTGTCTTTTTAAATTCAGGGGTAAATCACAATTGGGACAACAGTGTGCAGGGAGTGGGATTTAATCCTTTCTTCCCACACAATGGTCCCAATGAAAATCAGCCCCCACACTGCTATATCAGCCTTCTTCAACCTAGTGCTCTCCAGATGTTTTGGACTACAACTCCCATCATCCCTGATTACTTACCATGCTAGCAGGGCCTGATGGGAGATGTAGTCCAAAACATCTGGAGAGCACTAGGTTAAGGAAGGCTGTGCTAAAAGCAGAAGAGGGGCATTCTCACTGATATGTATGGGAGTTTCCCAAATTGTGCTACAGATAAATGTAGATTATGGTATTACCTCCCACGCTCATATTATTTTTTCCAGTGCTGCAATATGTACAATGTTACATGGGAATACATTCTTATTTTATTCTCTACATTAGTCCACAGTGCTCCTCTATTGTGTTTCCTTTCCTGTCCGCATGAATATATAAAGCTAACAGTCTTGAGTCAGGGTTACAGAACAGCACATCATAAAAGCTGCATTCAATGATCATATGAATTGTCTATATGCACTCAAGTTCTTGACAGAGAAGAACTAGCTGTTTCGAACTCTACAATACTGAAATACTAAAGCAGGGGTGAGCAAACTGTGGCCCTTCAGATGACACTGCACTCCAACTCCCATCAGCCCCAGGCAACATGGTCAATGGTCAGGAATGATGGGGCTGTAGTCCAACAATATCTGGAAGGCCACAGGTTATCCACCCCTGTACTAAGGTATGAAAAATCATCATTGCTGCCCTGTCCTATGCACTGATCAGCTGTTATAGTACAAACAGATTTTTCTGTTCACAGAAGGAAAGAGGCAGTCTCCTGTGTTTTCTGATGTGAGATTGCTGTTCTGATGTTGTATGTGTTTGCAGAATACTTGCATGAACTATGATTGGTGCTACTGGTACAACTGAGTTTGCTGAAATATCATCAGAACTTTGTTCAGAGTGTCTTTGTTGTGCTGAATTTAAATCAGATTCCATCACTGGATGATAATTTTTTTTCAAGTTTATCTTAGTTAAGAAAAGCAAAGGAGCATTTATTACTTTCAGTCCATGTATCATGTTCAGCCAGCCATGAAGTACACCATATATCACTTGTGCTGTGTCATGAATTGAGCAGGGCATAACAAATCTTTTCAGCCTTTTGTACAGAAGGTCAGCAATGTGAAGGAATTTGCTTTTACAATAATCTCATCATTAACCAGATTATTAAATAAACAGAAAATGACATCAAAATAACCAAGCTATTTATAAAGTTAATGAGAACAGAGTAATCAGCACAATATTAACAACAGATAACATTTCTCTTTGTTGCATAGTAAAAACAAAAAGCACTATTAAATAATTCAGCAATCTTGAAGAAAGTTTTGGTAAAATGCCCAGTACTTTGGTTAAGGTGTGTCTTAATTTTTTTTATAAAGGTATGTGTAAGCATATAATAGTAGGGAGACAGATAGTATGGTTTCATATGATTCCAAGAAATAATTTCCATTGGAGCAGCCCTATTAACTTTAATAAAATTACTCTAGAGCACATTTTTTGTAAAGAAAAAAATTATCTTGCTGTGAAGTTGTGTTCTTGCTAGGAAAGAACTATATTTACTTCAGGAAAGGAAGTTCCTCCTACTGCTGCAGGTAGGGCTGGAATTTTCTTCAGAGGAGCTAAATTAGCCTTAGTTTGAACTTCAAAATCACAATTATTAATGACCTGAAATAATCATAATTTTATCGACTCACAAAGAGAGAGAAAATGAGAGAGAAGGTGTCCACAGGAGTCCACAAGCTGGGAGATTCCTGCTCTTTGATCCAATCCCCAGAACTCTGGCAGGATAAATTGCTCTTACTTCACCAAGAAGAATGAAACTTCATGGTAAGTCAAATTGTTCTTTCTTTGTTGGTGAGGGATAGTAGCTTGTCAGGAATGTCCAAGAATGGTATCAGCCCAGATGAAAGAGTTCTATTGGTCCAAGCATTCTGTAGCACCTCAAGATTGCATGTGCAAAAGGGTAAGTATCAATTTCATAATGAATTAATGAATGGGCTGATAGTGCCCAAATGGTAGTTTTGCTGCTTTTGCAAATCTCATCTATTCAAGTGTTGATTGATCTCAAAGGCTGACAAGATTACTGTTCTTCTAATAGAGTGAGCAATTATATCCTGTGGAGGGTCACCCCTTTAATTGTGTAAGCCTCAACAATGCTATCTCTAAGCCAATTAGGGCACAATCCAATGAGGCTGCCCGTATCCCTCCAAACTTGGAGGATTATGGGCATCCTATGCAGAGTAGGAATAGCACAGAGGCAAAGGCCACCTCCATAGTCCTCCCACCCTACAAAGCAGTTAGACTGCCGATTTCAGCTATCTAACCACTGTGCTTCAGACGGGGTGGGAAGGAGGCTGAGGCGCCACCAGGGTATGTTGTATCTTGGCAGCACTGGTCTCCTCCTCTCCCTGCACCCCGGAACGCCCACTAACCCCTTTCTCCAAGGTCACTCTTATGACCTCAGGGAAACAGCCAGTGTGGTTCTTTCCCCACTGTCTGTGGGGACAGGGGGGAGGATTAGATTTTTCTGGTCTAATCAATAGATTAACCAGATCAGAGAAAGACATGTGAATTTGACTATTACAGAACTATGAGAATAACCTCTGCTTGCTATTGCCTGATTTTCCTGACTGTCTATCTGAGAAATTTGGAGGAATACATATTGCAGTCTCCCTGGTAGTGGTGGGTGGCCCACCAGGGACCCAACCCACCTCCAGCTTGGAGGACGCTGCTGCTGCGCCAGCTGAGCCAAAAATGGACCTGTGCCGAGCCACTCAGCGAGCTTCTAGGTTCCCTGCGGGCCACTTTTTACATAGAAAATGGCATGATACATTAAAAGCAGCCACAATTTGCGTAACTTGCACGAATTGCAGCCGTTTTTGACATATCTTCTTACGCCATTTTCTACGTTAAAAGTGGCCCGCCAGAAACCCAGAAGTCACTTCCCCAGCTCTGCTCGGGAGAATGTGAGTTGAGCCGGGGAAACAGGTAGGTGGGATGGAATTCAGGGGGTTGAGCCCGGTGAGTTCACCGGACTTCCACCCCCTGCCCGAACGAAATCCTCACACATCCCTATAAAATCCCTGGCCATTTTGCTTCTAGAACATCTGCTGCTAGGGATGTGTGAGGAATCCAGTAGAGGGGTGAAAATGTGACAGATTTTCTTGACGGATTCCAATCCATCCACAGCAATCCTGTGCTGATGCTGACTCGATCCGATACAAGCTGAGTCAGCATGCAGCCTTCCATTTTTAAAGCAGACCACAATTTGCGTAATATATTTTTTTTAAAGCTGGGGAAATTTGCACAAAATTCAAGCCTTCGCTCTGCAAATTTGCGCAAATTGCATAAATTTACACAAATTGCATAAGTTTGCACAAATCTGTGCAAATTGCAGAGTAGCGGCCCGAATTTTGCACAAATCTGAAATTAACTGTTTGAAAATTCAAGGTTGCCTAACGTAGAGTGTGTGCATATGCAATGAGAAAAGGATGCTTCCATACTTCTAATGCTAAATGCTACAAGAACAACAACGATTCGAATCTAACAAGTCAACTCTGATTTGCACGAATCGCGATTTGCACGAATTGAGTTGACATACACAGTTCTCGGCTCCAAATTTGTGCAAATATTTCAAGCAATTTCACGTAAACTGAAACACACACACCCCAACTCAGTCCACTTTTGGCCATTGGGTCGGAATTGTTTCAAACGTCCACTGAGAAAAAATGGAATGAGTTTTCCAGTGTTAAACATCCCTATCTGCTGCTGTGCATAGAAACCTAGAGAATATGCTGCATTTATAGTTCCGTTGAATGCAAACAGAACCAAAACTGGATGAGCCATTCTGATTGTAAACTGTAGAAACTTCACAATCCAGAGACTTGATTCCCCCCGTAGACAGCTCAGCCAGGGTGCTTCTGTGTTTAGAGTACCTTGGAGATACTCTGTTCTCAGGGACAGAAGTTGGGACACTTCCCACTGGAGAAAGAGCACTGTTCTCATGTGAAGCATTAGTGATTCCATCCCACCTTGACAATTATTTTTATTTATTTTTTATTTGTATTTATATCCTGATCTTCCTTAAAGAGCCCAGGGCACACATACCTGTTTTTGCTGTGATGCTCTATGTTCTTACTAAAACATAATGGCCTTGCACCTACAGGAGAAATTCCTTTAGCACAACATGGATTGCTCTGAATTCTTAACAATTTACACTTAGTTGAGCTTCCACTGTTATCCAGTAACTCTGGGCTGCTCTCCTGCCTCAGTGATCTACTAAACCTGTGAGACTGACATTTGCACTTTTGCGTACCCTCTCTGGTTCCAGTATTCATTAGTGCTTGGATAGAATGTTTGAATTAAGACCTAATTGAGGAGTTGAAGTTGTACAGAGGTTTGTCTGACTATGTGGCTCTTACAATCCAGGAAGAAGAACTATGAGGAGATTCTTACATGCTTTCTGGACTGTTGGGCTGACTCCATGCAGGGTTACTGTGTAACCCATCACTCATGGCACAGACATGAGGTTTATACTCTGGTGGATCTGGTTTGATCATGTTTGCCTTTTGTCTCTGGAGATAGTTTTCCTATGTTCAGAGACTGACTCAGGACAACTTCCAATATGACGGAGACTGAGATGGTATCAGAAAATCATGCTCAGTTGTGATTTTTGGGTCCCTTCCTGACCTGATGATGATGAGTAGATGGGCCTGCTAACCCCTCTGGCTCTCCAAGATCCAGGGTTTGCAGCGGAGGGTGGGGGAGAACATCATATCTGGGGAGTTCAGCGCTCACTGGACTCTGTCAATTACAACAGAGCCCTGAAGAAGCCCAGCTCACTGATGCTAGGCAAGACTTGTTCTGGGAATACCTCCTCTTCCTGTACAAAGATACCTCCTCTTTCTGTCTGAAGAAAAATATGGCCCTGACTGCCGAAGTAAGAGACACTGCTTCCTGTTCCCCCCTGCCAACAGAAAAACTGAAGCTGCAGTTAACTATGTTTACATTTTAAAAACCCATAATGTTATCTATTGTACACACACTGTATTGGATCAGGACCCAAATAAATCAAGTTATACGAGTATAAAGTTCATTTACCTGTAATGTTTTTAATGTTTCCTTCAAGCCTTCCATTTCTCTTTCTTTTGATTCCTTAGCAAGTAGGTATTTTCCCTTCAAAGAAACAGCTTTTTAAAATTAGAATCTTCTTTATTAAAAGAAAGGAAATGTAAAATACTGTAACAAGCATTTCTCAGCTAAAAGAGTTAAGAATAAGTATTGTGATATATTTATCATTATGGACATAATATCAATTAACTATAGGTAAATGTGGCATTTTGTGGTATTTTGCTGTGAGTACACAAATTTATTAGAAAGTGATGTATACTTCAACTGTATGAAGGCAATTACAATAGGGATCCATCTCTCCTATGAAGTCCTTAGCAGGCTTTTAAACTGGAGATCGTGATATTCAGGGGGGGGGGAATTAAAGGGGGAAAAAGCCATGGTGAGCGAAAAAAGGCTCACGATCGTGGGGGGGGAGAGCAAACAAGTCGGTCCTGACATGGAGTCTGCTGGGATACTCAAGGGAGAACCAAGGGGGAAGGAGGGGGCAAACAGCCCACAGTGAGCCCAATCGTCTGTGGGCAGCAACCAACCCACCATGGCTTATTGTCAGGGTGAGTTAGTGTGATGTGTGAACCCACCCAGTGTCTCCAGTGTAATTTGGGATGAATATTCATGGACTATTCAGGTATGAAATGTGCCTTCACTTTTCAGTCATTAATTTGTAGTTACAGAATTTGTATTTGGTGAAGAAACTCTAAATTAGCTTTGCACATAATGGGTTGTATCCAGTGGTGGCTTTGTGCTAGCAGAAAGCATTTTCACTTGACCAAGGCAGAGCACCCAGTTTTCGCTAAACCCTTCTACACACTGCAGCTCCCCACACCTTCTGAAAAGTTATTCCTGGGCGGATAGGGGACCTCTAGAACAGTATGGGATATGGTGCAAAGAGCTGCAGAAGGTAGGAAGGATTGGTGAAAAGTGGGTTCCTCTCCTTATGCAAGTGGAAGTACTTTTTGCTAGTGGAAGCACTATTAGATACAATCCTCTGCTATTGTCAGGTAACCTGCCAATAGTAAAGTTCAGCTCAAGGATCTATACTAGTTTTCTCACTTCTTCAAGTGAACTGCTTATATTAATTTCATTATAGTGCTCCGTTACTCAGCAACTATCTAGAAATATTATAATTTTCTTTACTATCTTTATGTCTTATTCTGTCTGGGATCTAGAATGGCTCATGCATATGAGCAAAGCACTTAAATGTACACTTATGGAGATGGCTGATGTTTCTTTCTGGCAGCAACTCCATGCACCTCAGCTACTGCCCTAGTGAGCCTTCAACATTTGGTGGGGGCTTTTCAGGTGTTGCTGCTAGAAGGGAAGAACTGAAACACCCTCCCCCCACAATAGATAGAATTTCAAACATATCACTTTGACTCCCAGCCACTAATTGACTGGGCAGTTATTCAACAAATACATTGTACAACAGTGTATGCATTACCTTTTCTTCTTCCATAGCAAACATCCTTGCTTGAAACTTGAATGCCACAAGGAAGAAATAAATTTAAGTAGTATGATCAAACATATGCAACAAGGTAGGACATTTAGCCAAGGTAGGGCATTTAGATTCTAAATAAATAAGGAAATAACAATCTACTATCTAAATTTTAGAATATAGAATGTTGTAGGCTGGAAGGGATGGGAGTTGTAGCCCAATGCATCCAGAGGACACCTGTCAGGTCTGGGACATAACTGGCAGGCATATCAGGGCAGAGCACACCAGGGCCAACAGAGGTGTCCAAACCCCACAGGAAAGCAAAACACACACCAAAGAAGGCAGTTTGCTTTAACTACAATAAAGAAAGGCACATGGCTAAGGCATGCAAGGCCCCAAAATCCCAAAAGTCTCATTCTTTTAAACAACAAAAGAAAGAAAATACCTTTGTCTCAGGAAATGAATTTAACAGCTAATAACTGTAAAAACAAATCCAGCAAATGGTTGCTGGACTCAGGCACGTCCAGCCACTTCTCATGTGATAAAGATTTCTTTGTGGACATTAATGAAATTGACGCATCACAAAGTGGGCACATTCAAATTGCAGATGGCAAAGTCATAAAAGCACAAGGTGCCAGTTCAAGAGTTCTGAAATGTAAGGTAAGAAGTGAAATAAGAGAGAACTTAATAGAAAAAGTTCTTTATGTCCCAGAATTCAACTGCAATATGCTCAGTGTGCCTGTACTTGCAAGAAAAGGTTTTGAAATAAAATTCAAAAATGAAATGTGTCAGGTGTCCAAAAATGAAAAATTGTTTGCTGAAGCAACTCTAACTAATGGTGTTTATGAGACTGTTGTTCCAGAGCCTCAATCTGCCAAGGTGGCATCCCCAAACCAGAGAGATGAAGCCAACCTAGAGCTGTGGCACAGGAGAATGGGACACAGAGACACGAACGCCATAATAGACATGAAGAAAAAAGAGCTGGCAAGGGGAATGAAGATAACCAAGAATGCATCAGCCACAACCAAGTGTGTAAGTTGTGTTACTGAAAAGGCAGTAACCCTCATTTCCTCCTTGCCCTCAGCAGCGCAGCACCAGTGCACTTGACTTGGTGTACAGTGATGTATGTGGCCCAATTAATGTTCCATCATTGGGGGAAAACAAATTGTGGAGAAAGCCCAAAACTCAGTTACACACACGCACACACATCTTTCCCCAAAGGAGGGGGCAGGGGGAGGAGGGATGAGGTCACCAGGGAGTAGCCAGACAAGTCATCAGCCCCAACAAAGGAGGACCTCGGCAGAGATCCACAAACGTCCAGGAAGGACCATCAAGGACCATCAGCAAACAGGGCAGCCTCGAAGAGCTGCAAAAGTATTCCTACGTCACCTTCTTCCTCGGGCAGGAATAAGCCCACCTAAACGAAGGGGCAGGCATAAGCCCCCACCTGACCTAGGGGGCGGGGGAGAGCGGGAAATCCGGGGTAGAAAACCCCTCTCCCGTTCCGGTTTGGGTTGTTGGGAACCACGGGGCCATATCCTCCTAAGCAGAAGCCGTCCAGGTGCACCGTTCTCCGCTAGGAAGCGCCGATCGGGAGCTGGGCTGAAACTGACTAGAAGTAGTATCTTTGATGTGAGGATATTGACCAGATTCCATCTACTAGCCACGGAGCCCGCTCATTGGGTAAGACGCGGGTCAGCTAAGGTTGTGTTGACTGTAAACGTGTTCTTAGAAGGCTGATAGTTCCGATCTGATTATTGTATAAACAAATAAAAAGCCTTATTTGGGCATACAAAGGGTTGTGGTTTTTCCTATTGTACTGAAAGCCGATACGAGCGGTATTGCTCTGCTGGTTAACCCTAGAGTTGCCGAACTCACGCAAAGGATCCGGTTGCTGATCCTTCACACAAATACATACTGATTTTTCTAGATGACTTTTCTAGATACTGCGTGGCTTATCTGCTAAAAGAAAGAAGCCAAGTGGTAGACATGTTCAAAATGTACAATGCCATGGTGAAAAACAAATTCCAGAAGAGTCCAAAAGTCCTAATGACTGACAACAGATCGGAATATTGTTCACATGACATGCAGGCCCTTATAGAAAAAGAAGAGATTAAACATGTAACCACTGTGCCATACACTCCACAGCAAAACTCTGTAGCTGAAAGAAAGTTTAGATCCATCATAGAGATGACACGGTGCATGCTAAAAGATGCATCTCTGCCCCAGCGTCTGTGGGGAGATGCAGCAGCCACTGCAGTGTACCTCCAGAACAGATTACCTACAAAAAGAGCCACACGCACACCTTTTGAACTTTGGCACAAGAAAACTCCCAATGTGTCACACATACGTGTTTTTGGTAGTGTTGCCTATTCATATGTTCCCAAAGAAAATAGGCACAAGCTTGACTCCAGAGCGCAAGAAAGCATCCTTGTGAGATATGCGTCTGGAGAGAAAAGCTACCGAGTAATAAATCTAAAGACAGGGCAAGTTAGGGCAAAGCATGTTGTTCATTTTGATGAAACCAGCAAGGCTGACATCAAAAGAAGTGTCATAGATTTTTCTGGTCAATCAGAAGAAGACACACAAAAACTAATACAGTAGTACTTTGGATTACGAGTATAATTCGTTCCAGAACCATGCTCGTAATCCAAAATACTCGTACATCAAAGCGAGTTTCCCCATTAGAAATAATGGGAACTCTGCTGATTCGTTCCACAACCATTTAATCACTGCTTTGCTGGCTCCCTGACAGGGAGCCCCATGGAGGGAGCAGGCAAAGCAGTGATTAAATGGTTGTGGAAGAATCAGCAGAGGTCCCATTATTTCTAATGGGGAAACTCACTTTGATGTGCCAGCTCCCAGCCGCGCCGCGCTCTGCTGGAGCCTGGCGCCGCGCGCGCTGCCATGCCGGCTCCCAGGCAGGGAAGCGGCACGGCAGAGCGAGGGGCTGCACCGCGTCTCCTTTGCCAGCGGCGGCTCGCCTCTGTTGGCGCCCAGCGTGCTCCCGCAGTTTCAAAAAAGTCAAAGCCCCTTCTTGTGCCAAACTTCACGTATGAGCACAAAGCTGCACAGAAAGTGTCGCTCCCGTTTCAAAGCCTCGCATCCCCCCCCCCCGCAAAAAGTGTTTGCAAAGAAGAAACTCGGACGGAATTCCTGGGCAGCAGTCGCCGCCGCGCAGCAGTCGCCGCCGCTCGTGCGGACCCCAGCGCGCATGCGTGCAGCCTTTTCTCTTTGCTGGTGGCTCTTCTGCTAACGAGGCTGGCTTGGACGTCCCGGTGTGGTGCTGCTGCTGCTGCTGCTGCTGCTGGCGGCGGCGTTGCTCCTGCGACCGCCGTAGCGCAGAGCAGCCGCTCCATGACTGACGGCAATGCTCCCCTGTTCTCGGCGCTCGTCTAGGAATGCCTGCGTATCTCCCTCGCCTCCTTCAACTCGCTGGTTCGGGGTAAAGGTTATGCGAAGGAGGGTGAGGAGCTCCGTGGAGGCGAGGCACCGACCGGTGTGGCCGCTCGCTCGGCTAGCGGCGGTGCAGCAGCACGAGGCGCCAGCTGAGCGAGAGCATAAATTTAAATTTGGAAGCAGCAGTGGCTCGTGTTGCGAGACTTGCTCGTCTTTCAAATTTAAATTTATGCTAAAATTTTCCTCGTCTTACGAGTAGCTCGCAAACTGGGTTACTCGTAATCTGAGGTATTACTGTATGCTTCCCGCCGATAACTTTTGACTCTGTGCACCCAGCTTCCAATGTCATAGCCCCCCCTACAAGCCGTGAACAAGAAGAAGACACAGAAGACCAAGATCCTAATTGCAGCACCAGAAACCCAGAAGACAACAGTGATGCAGATATGCCAGAGTTAGAGTCAGACAAAAACCTGAGGAGGCTCCAAAACCTCCAAAACCACAGGTTAGACGCTCATCTCGTCCCAACAGGGGCGTGCCACCACCTAGACTGTCCTACCTCGCAGGGTCGGCGCTACCTCGAAAACCCTCCACATGGGAGGAGATAAAAAAGATGCCAGCCTCTGAAGCAAGTCTCTAGAGAAAAGCTGCAAAAGAAGAGATAAAAGCTCTGCATCAAAACAAAACATAGACTCTCACAGAACTACCGCCAGGCAAAAAAAACCATTAAAAGCAAGTAGACTTTCAAAATTAAACACAAAGCAGAAAGAAAAGTACAGCGCTACAAAGCTAGGCTAGTAGCCCAAGGCTTTAGCCAGAAATATGGAGAAGACTACGACTCCACATTTGCCCCAACTGTGAGATATAGCACCATCTGCGCACTCTTAAGCATTGCAGCTTCAAGGCAGATAGAAGTCTAGCACATAGACATAAAGACAGCATTTTTGTATGGCGAAATCTCTGAAGAGATATACATGAAGCAGCCCAAGGGCTTTATCAAGCCTCACCAAGCCCATCTGTTCTGAAAGCTTCAGAAGGGGCTTTATGGGCTCAGACAGGCAGCCAGAGCCTAGAATGCCAAGCTGCATACAATGCTGACCCATCATCATCATCATCAGGCGATCACTCGTGACCGAGTAAGATTGTCTTCCGGGATAAAAGGAGGAAATTCTAAAGAAGATTGTGTAGACTCTAGCGATGGGTCCGTAAGTGACTGTGGAGGCCAATTCTAGATCCACACAGCTTCCCACAGTGAGGACACAGGTTACCAGATAGAAGATGGTCCTGTAAAGGATTCATTTGACGTGCTTTTCGCTTAGCACGTTTCTCCCTTTCACCTTGCACTCGGGCTTCTTCAAAGTCCATGGAACCTTTGTGAAAGGCCAACCTCCATTTAGATCGTTCATGGGCCAGAGCTTCCCAGTTTTCGATGTTTATATTGCATTTTTTTAGATTAGCCTTATGAACATCTTTAAACCTCTTATATTGACCACCGATATTCCGCTTTCCATCCTTGAGTTGGGAGTAAAGTAACTGCTTTGGGAGGCGGCAGTCAGGCATTCGAACAACATGACCGGTCCACTGAAGTTGGCGTTGAAGGATCATTTTTTCAATGCTAGTAGTCTTTGCTTCTTCCAGTACACTGACATTTGTTCGCCTATCTTCCCAAGTAATTTGCAGGATTTTCCGGAGGCAACGTTGATGAAACCTTTCAAGGAGGTGGAAGTGACGTTTATAGATAGTCCATGTTTCGCAGGCATACAATAAAGTTGGTAATACACTTGGGTACAAACAGGGTAAAGCTGACAAATGTCTGTACACTAAATGTACTAATAGACGATATTCGTACATCCTCGCATTTGTTGATGACCTGATAATTGCTTCAGCCAGTGAAAAAGAATACACACATGTAGTGAAACAGCTGAGCAAAGATGTAGAAGTCAAAGAGCTAGAGAAAGTGCAGTACTACCTAAAAATCCAGATAGCAAGAGAACAAGATAGATCTTTTCTGCTGAGCCAGAAACAGAAGATCATTGAACTGATCGACAGTATAGAGATGCAAAACACAAACCCAGTTTGTACACCCATGAGCACAGACTTCCTGAAAAATCAGGAAGAATCAAACCCGCTACCCAAAGGCAATCACTACAGGTCCGCCATAGGCAAGCTGCTGTACCCGAGTACTACTTGCCGACCTGACATTGCAAATGCAGTAGGTATACTGAACAGAAAAGTAAGCTGCCCCACTGAACGCGATTGGGTAAGTGTTAAGAAAATAGTTCGCTACCTGAAGAGCACTGTAAACTGAAGCTGCCAGCTAAGAGAAACCCAGAGCTAGTGAAGTATTCAGACGCTGACTGGGCTAGAGACATCACTGATAGCAAATCCACGAGTGGGTTTGTATTTTTGCTTGAGAATGGCCCAATCACACGGTCCAGTTATAAACAGAACTGTGTAGCTTTGTCCTCAACAGAGTCTGAGTACATCGCAGCATCAGAAGCGTGCAGAAAAATGACCTGGCTAGAAAAACTAACTATAGACTTTGGGTTAATGTGCAAGAGACCTTTTCGCTTGATAGAAGACAAGGACAGGTTGCTTACCTGTAACTGTGGTTCTTCGAGTGGTCATCTGTGCAGTCACACATATGGGCTCTACGCGTGCGCGGAGGCCGCTTCGGGAAGGTTCTATAGCTGAGGGAACCCGCACAAGGGAGACGCAGGGGGGAGGGGTTCCCGCCCTCTCCCTCAGTCCCCCTGAGACCACCATCATGATCCCAGTACCAAGGGAGAACATAGGAAGAGGTTTCTCCACTTCCCTAAAAAGAAGTACCGAATTCCAATTCGATGGTGCCATACGGTACCGATGATAGTGAGCCCAAGAGTCCCGGTTCAGTACACCATCGAACTCGACAGTGACACCATAGCGGGGATGGATGGGCGGGTTGTGTGACTGCACAGATGACCACTCGAAGAACCACAGTTACAGGTAAGCAACCTGTCCTTCTTCGTGGTCTCTGTGCATCACACATATGGGCAGAGTAGCAAGCTGACTTACCGGTGGAGGGTCGGTGTCGTCATCACTGTAGGACCGAGGAAAGAACAGCTCTGCCAAAAGCATTGTCCCTCCGGGATCGAACATCGACTTGGTAGTGTGATACGAACGTCGAAGGCGTGGACCATGTAGCCGCCTTGCAGACATCCGCCAACGATACTCTTCTCGCGAAAGCCGTCGAGGCTGATACGGCTCTGGTAGAATGAGCTCGTACCGAGTTCGGCAACCGCTGTCGTTTGAGATCGTATGCTAGCTCAATACAGTCAACAATCCACGAAGATAGACGCTGGGTCGAGACTGGCAGGCCTTTGGAGCGTCCCCCGTAACAAATAAAGAGACGGGGAGATCTCCTAATGGACTCAGTGCGGGACTTGTAGAACAACAGAGCCCTTCGCACGTCCAGCATGTGGAGCTGCTGTTCCAATGAAGTAGACGGACTTTGAAAGAAAGCCAGTAAAACAATGTCCTGATTTAAATGGAAGTCGGACACGACCTTAGGAAGGAAGGCCAGATCTGGGCGCAACACCGCCTTTTCCTTGTGGAAACTGAGGTATGGAGGATCGACCCTTAGAGCCGCCAGTTCTGATGCTCTCCGAGCAGAGGTGATTGCGACAAGAAATACGGTCTTAAAAGTCACTAAGCGGAGATCCGTTGTCGCCATTGGCTCAAATGGCTTAGCCATGAGTACCTGCAGAACCAATTGGAGGTCCCAGACCAGAGTGACTGGTTTGAATGAAGGGGTCATATTTCTTAATCCCCTCATGAAACGCTTAACTAGCGGGTTCGAAAACAAGGTGGACCCATCTTGACCATTATGATATGCTGACAGGGCAGCCAAATAGACCTTTAACGAGCTCGTCTTAAGCCCCTTGTGATGCAAATGAAGCATGAATTGCAGTATTTGATGGATAGGAGCGCTAGAGTAGGGCACTTCGATCCGACCGAGATAATCACAGAAGGCTTTCCATTTTCTGGCATATGAAGCCCTAGTGGATGGTTTCCACGCTTCGTGCAGTACGAGTTTGATCTCCGAAGGGAGTGCGCTCGGTATCAAATTAGCCATGCCGTGAGTTTCAAGATGGACGGATTCGGGTGCAATAGCGTGCCTCGAGCTTGAGAAAGTATCGTTGACGTGTTCGGTAGATAGCGATACTCTCCCCTGGAGAGTCGTAGAAGTGGTGCAAACCATGCTTGCCTCAGCCACCATGGGGTCACTAGGATGCAGTTCGTGCCCTCGGACTGGATTTTCGAGATTACCTTGGCCAACAATGGAATCGGTGGGAATATGTAAAACAGAGTCCCGGACCAAGTTATCAGGAATGCGTCCCCGATCGACGCATTGTCGTGTCCTGCTCTGCTGCAGAAAATGCGACAGGCTGTATTGGCTGAAGTGGCGAAGTGGTCCACTGTTGGGGTTCCCCACAGGTGGAACAGGGATTGTCGAATTCGAACGTCGAGTTGCCACTCGTGGGAGTCGAGTGACATCCTGCTGAGGGCGTCTGCCAGCGTGTTGTCCTTCCCTGCAATATGGATGGCCCTCACCGATATATGATGAGGGATCATCCAGTCGAACATAAGAAGGGTTAGGTTCGTCAGCCGTAGTGAGCGGGTGCCACCTTCCTTGTTCAGGTAGGCCACAACCGTAGTATTGTCCGTGACCACTTGCAGATGTCTCGCAGCGAGTATGGGTTCGATGGATTTCATCGAGTTCCATACGGCTTTGAGTTCTAGAACATTGATGTGCCTCTCCCGGTCTCGCGGGCCCCACTGGCCTTGCGCTGTATGATTCCCGCAGTGAGCTCCCCAGCCCAGAAGAGACGCATCCGTCGTGAGCGTAAGCGAAGGCGGGATGGGTTGGAAGGGTAGCCCTTCTGTCAAATTGGAGCGGATCATCCACCAGCGAAGAGACTGTCTTATGCTGGACGGAATAGTTAGTCTCGTTCGATGGGCATTCATCTCGGAATCGGACGACCTTATGAACCAGTTTTGGAGTTGGCGCATACGAAGTCGAGCGAGAGGAACGACCGATATGGATGAGGCCATGAGACCGAGGAGCCGTTGAATCGAGTGGGCTGTGCACGACATCACCTTTCATAGTTTCGAGGCGAGGGTAAGTATTTTTAGAGCTCTGTCTTCCGGTAGAAAGGCACGACCGACCGTGGCGTCTAAGAATGCTCCGATGAATTGGATCCTTTGAGTTGGGAATAGAGTGGACTTCTTGTCGTTGAGGCAGAGACCGAGAGTGGACAAAGTGTCGGTAGTCAGGCGGAGGGCGCTCCGAAGTTCCTGAGCAGATGGGGCAACGATGAGCCAATCGTCCAGGTAAGGATAGAGCGTCACCCCTTGAGTTCGTAGAGTAGCGCAGACTACTGTCATACACTTGGTAAACACTCTCGGTGCCGTCGAAAGTCCGAATGGAAGTACCTTGAACTGGTAAGCCTCGGATCCGATCTTGAACCTCAGGTATTTCTGGCTGTCTCGATGGATCCCTATGTGAAAGTAGGCATCCTGGAGATCGATGGATGCAAACCAGTCGTTCTTGCGAAGGAGAGGCAAGATCGATTGGAGAGTGACCATCCTGAACTTCTTGGGAAGAATGTAGAAGTTCACTGAACGTAGGTCCAGGATCGGTCGGAGTCCCCCATCCTTCTTTGACACCGTGAAATACCTGGAGTAAAGGCCGTCCTGTGTCAGGTGAGGCGGGACCCTCTCGATGGCCCCTTTGAGTAACAAGGAATCGACCTCCTCCTGCAGCGTTTGGGATGGTTGCGTGGTGCGGATGCCAAGAAAAGGTGGGAGAGAATCGAACTCGATCCTGTACCCCTGCCGGATAATGTCCAGAACCCAACGATCGGTGGTAATTTTCTTCCATGATGGTAGGAAGAGGGATAGTCGCGCTCCGAACTGAGGTTGAGTTGAAAGGATCGGAGTAGAGGTGCCGGTCGTGCCTTGGGTCGCGTCAAACCCGATGCCTTTGAAAGTCGCCTCCTTTACGGGAGCCCCGGTACCGTTGCTGCTGGTACTGACGGCTCGGTGCCCGGGGCTGCTGTGGACGAGTACGACTGTCCTGCCACTGCTGGAGTTGTTGCCCCTGCTGGTTAGGAGCTACTGGAGGAGGATACGGAGTCCACCTGCGCCGTCTGAACGTCTTGGAAGATGTCTGTGGGAGTAGGCCCATCTTCCTCGCATTCACCTGGGCTTTCTGAACCGCGTCGAGAGAGTCGTCCGTTTTATCATTAAAGAGGCCGACTCCGTCGAAGGGCAGATTCTCGATTTTGGCCTTAGCTTCCGTGGTCAATGTAGAAGATCTTAGCCATGCGTGACAGCGGAGAGTGACTGCACTCACCAGGGATCTCCCATGACAGTCTCCTTGGTGTCTGGCAGTATGGATCTGTTGTCTGGAGGTGTTCGTTGCCTCGGCCTGGAAGACTCTGGCCAAGTCTCTCTTCTCGTCCGGTAGGTAGTCAATCAGTCCTCCCATCTTTTCCCAAAGGAAGAGTTGGTACCTAGCCATCGTGGCTTGGTACCCAGCAACCCGGATCCCCAGGGCACTCGAGGTGTAGACTCTTCGTCCAAAGTTGTCTAACCTTTTTCCTTCGGGGTCGGACGGAGTGGAATGCTGTTTGCCCGATCTCGACTGCGCTGATTCAACTATCATCGAGTTCGGTGTGGGATGGGAGAAGAGAAACTTAGCTGTGTCTGGCCTAATTTTGTAAAGAGCGTCCAGGCGCTTTGCCGCAGGAGGAGCTGTGGATGGCGAGCTCCAGGATCCCTGCACCGTCTCCAGCATCGTCGGGGTGATAGGGAGCAACGTCGGGCCCGAAGATGATTTGGAAACCGCGTCAAAGAGAGGGTCAATCTGTTTCTTCTCCTCGACAGCTGTCTCCAGACCGAGGGCTTGAGCCATCCGAAGGACTTGGTCCTGGAAGGTGCCCATATCCTCAGAGGGGGATACAGCGGCCTGAGTGGAGACGTTCTGGTCCGGGGATGTGGACGATGGGGACAACGATACTATCGAGTCCGAGTCTGTTATGGGAGACCCCGGTGTCGACGATCTACGGGAGCGGGATACAGTTATCATCGAAGCCGTAGTTAGCCGATCTTCTCTTTCGTCCACTTGAGAAGGGAGGGCTAGAGCGCGGACCGGCGGGGACATTCTGGGGTTGGGACACACCCCTTCTTGTCTCGGTGGAGGGCGTCTATCATCCCTTCTCGGGGAGTGTCTCCTGAGTGGAGACCTCTCTCGGGAACGGTACACCCTGGTCTGGTATCTGTATTCAGACACAGGGGAGTGCCTCCGGTGGTAGCTGTAGCGAGATGCCCTGGAGTATCTCGAATCCCTTGAATCCTGAGACCTTTCCCTGTATCGCCGGGGGTCTCGGGTTCTACGAGAATCGGATGACCTCGAGGATGCCCGGTCCCGGGTGATGCCCGGTCTCCTCGATCTCGAGAGAGCTAGATCGAGTCCGTGGAGTACGAGCCCGTATCGCACGAACCGGGGAGGCTAGAGCTGGGAGTACAGTTGTCGGCTCCGATGCCAGAATCGGAAGAGCAGTGGCCATAGGTCTCGGTTCCGAAGGTGAGTCCGGTATCTCGCCTTCAGATACAGAGATCCGGGCAGCCTCCCTCGATCCCGAGGGGGCTTTAGGTGAAGAGCAATGAAGAGGGTCCCTCGAGCCCGAGGAAACCCGTGCGGGAGGAGATTGCAGCCCAGCCTGGCGTTCAACGGTCACGACGTCCGTCGGATCCGGAGCCACTGTCGATCTCGATCCCGAGAGAGACGAAGCTAATTTCTTTGCCAATCTCCTTGCCTTATCTTTCCGCTCCTTGCTCTTCCTCTTTTCCTCCTTTTCTCTACGAGCCTTCTTAGCTTTGCTCTTCGATATCATCGCCGCCATGTAGGCCTCCTGAGCGTCCGCTGAGGAGACCGTGTGCGACGGTGGCGTACTAGGCCTAGCCGAAGGGATAGGCTTTTCCGCGGGCGGTTGTAGGGCCTTTTTATACAGAATGGCCGTCAGTTTGTCCACCCTGTGCTTCCTCGCTTGTTTGGTGAACGCTTGGCAATGATGGCAAGCGTCCACATTGTGGCCTTCGCCGAGGCAGGCGAGGCACAGCGAGTGTCCATCAGCCAGAGGAAGCTTCGTCCCGCACCTTACGCATTTGCGAAAAGGGGCTTTTGGAGCCATAATCGTTCTGGTGATCCCACGACAAACGGGGGGGAAACGAAGAAATTTCGAAAAAGCAGTAACCTAGCTGAATTCCAAGACTAGAATTCCAGAACCTCTCGAAAGAACAGCCACACGCGATGGCGGTCGAAGAGGAACTGAGGGAGAGGGCGGGAACCCGCGCAAGGGAGACGCAGGGGGGAGGGGTTCCCGCCCAAAATTTGCCTCAGCTATAGAACCTTCCCGAAGCGGCCTCCGCGCACGCGCAGAGCCCATATGTGTGATGCACAGAGACCACGAAGAAGAACCAGAGTTGCCTAAAGCTGGCGCACAATGAGAAGTTCCAAGCCAAGACTAAGCACATCAAAGCCGAGTACCATTTCGTTCAAAAAGCCATCCAAAAGGGACTGGTCGAACTAATGTACTGTCCTACAAGAGAGATGACTGCAAATATCCTGACCAAACCCCTGCCCAAAGAGAGTTTCCAGAAACTTTGTGTAAAGATGAGACTGTGGGTAAGACAATAAAATATACACTGTTGCATGTTGTTTTGCTTGAGAAGAGGTATGTTGGGAATGTGCAGTCAAAACCTTAAGCCATGCATAGGTGCATGATGTAATTGAGACCACAGAGTCTCTGCATCCTAGAGCAGACACTCTGTGGAATGCTACCCAGGACTCACCTGGTGCAGGATGTGGGCATTGCCAGTGCCTTCTCTTCCTGCCCCAGGAAACAGTCTGAGCCATGAACTTGTAAGAGTAGCATGTTGTGAAGATGTAGCTAGAGAGCCAGTTCTGAACTTTTCCTAAGTTCAGAACACATCAGCCACCACATGATTCCTGCATGACTGTAAATATTTTCTTAAGCCTGCCTGTATCCATCCAATCTGCAAGATCTGAGTGAGTAAACTCTGTTTTTAACCTCCAAAAGACTGTTTGTCTTGTTAGTAGTATAAAAAAAAACACAACCCCAAGTAAAAGCCCCAGTCTGTCCACACAAAGGGACAGACTGTAATTACCAATTGCTGTTACTGCTTTAACCAGCAGCTCCACACATCCATGTTTTTCTGCTGTAGTTGGGGTAAGCTCTGCTGAACTCGCAAAACACACGAGAAGGGAGAGATAATAACTTTTAATATCCTCTCCCAGTCCTTTTAGCAATCCCCAACAGTGTTGCAAGGCCAGAGGCAAAGAGCAAAGTCAGTAAGCAGGGCCAAAATACCAGTAAGGCATGCAGGGCCAGAGGCAAGAAGCAAAGTCAGGAACAAGCAAGATCAATTACAGTAATACCTTGGATTGCAAGTAACTTGGTTTGATAGCATTTTGCAAGACAAGCAAATTTTTAAATATTTATTTATTTATTTATTTATTACGATATACAAGCGACGTCTTGCAATACAAGTACTGTAGTACAGCTTAAATTAAAAATCTCTGTACACTTTTTTTGGGGGGGGGGATTTCATTTTGATATACGAGTGTTTTGGATTACAAGCACGTTTCCAGAATAAATTATGCTCTCAATCCAAGGCATGACTGTACCAGCAAGGTGTTGCAGGGCCAGAGGCAAAGAGAAGAGTCAGAAGCAGGCAAGGTCAGGACACAGAGAGCAAGGCAGGAGGGCACCACCAAGGCAAGAACACAAACCAGCCACCACAGACTCATGTTGTCATCACAAAGCTGAGTAGGAACAGGAAACCTTTTATAGGGCTTCCTGTGGCTCCTAGCTGGTTTGCATATGAGTGGACACCAGGCTCTAATCCTGTGAGCACCTCCAAGTCCGGTGCTAATCCTGCAAGCATTTGCAAGGTGGACCTGGCTGCCTTTTCCATCAAGCCACCAGGTGGAGCTGCAGCACTATGCAGGTTGAGCAGATCCTGACAACACCAGGTTGGAGAAGGCTGCCCTATGTTATCCAGCAATGCCCTTCCCCACATTAATTAAAAGCTTATTGCTTTCTGGTTCTGCAATAACAACCTTGGGTGAGTCAGAATAGTCCTAAGTAGCTATTTGGAAGTGTTTGAAGGAACTAAGAATTTCCCTTGATAAAGAAAATTTCTCAAAATGCATCAGAAACTATAAACTGGTTCAGCTATCTTTTTTTTTGTTTGGTTTTCTTTCTGGTCCTGTCCTTTTTATTACTGAGAGTGGCAAAAGTTTACTAGGGCAAAAGATTCAAGGGGCCTATTAATTGCCCTTGAATGTCAGTTCCCACAAAGGAGGCGTAGCTTTATGTACTGATGTTCAAGAGAAATACCCAACACAGAACCAAATTTTTCAGTAATACATCTGAAATATGTTATCAAACAGAGGCAATAACAGCTGATATTTTTAGCATGAATTGACATGTCACCATGTCTGGATGGCAATCACCTAAGAGTCCATAAAGAACCCAAATGTGAATGCTAAACTTATGTAGACAATATTTCTTTGTGGAAAACGGTAGCAGTAATTCTGAATCATTGTTTCCAGACATCTTTTACAATAAATTAGGAATGTGCAGTGAGTTATTAATTAGTTGCTGTGGAGCAACTGGCTATCTTTCCTACAAGATGCATGTCAATCACATTTCCCAACCATTTTTCTCCCTACTAATGTGCCATGAGATAGTTGCCTTATAGTTCAATCTAATACATGTTTGGGCCAGTCACTGACTTTTAGCCTAACCTACCTCACAGGGTTGTTATGAGGATAAAATGGAGAAAAGTAGTAGGAGGATTATGTAAGCCGCTGTGGGTTCCTTGCAGGAAAAAAGGTGGGGTATAAATATAATATAATATTAAAAAATAATAATACAGTAATACCTTGGATTGCAAGTAACTTGGTTTGAGAGCGTTTTGCAAGACAAGCAAATTTTTTAAATATTTATTTAATTTTTTTTTACTTGATATACAAGCAACGTCTTGCAATACAAGTACTGTAGTACAGCTTAAATTAAAAATCTCTGTACAATTTTTTGGGGGGGGATTTCGTTTTGATATAAGAGTGTTTTGGATTACAAGCACATTTCCGGAACAAATTATGCTCTCAATCCAAGGCATGACTGTACTAAGAAGTAAATCCCACTGGGTTCAATGGGACTTATTCCCAGGTAAGTGTGCATAGGATTGCAGCCTTAGTGTGACAGACACATATTGGCTAGTTAATGACACCAGTAATGAAAGGTGATGCTTCCCCCCACATGCCTGTGTCTTTCTGACATTTTTGTTTTAAAGCAGCCTTCTTCAACCTGGTGACCTCCAGATGTATTGGACTATAATTCCCATCATCCTCAGCCAGCATGGCAATATATTTTAAAAACAGAAGTGAAAAATGCCAACAATGCTGCTTCCTCCCCAACAGCAATTACATGGCATTGTGTGAACCTTTTTATCTTTTTGTTTTAATGTATGTATCTGGACACCCTTTCCAGCATGGGTATGCTCATCTTCCCATTTAAAAAAAGGCCATTACCTACAGCAAGGCACTCCCCACTGCAGCTGTAGGTAATGGCCTTTTCTATTTTCTAAAGGCGCAATCCTATTCAAGTTTAGACAGAAATAATGCCTACAGCTCCCAGCACCTATGCTGGCTGCTGCATGCTGGAAGCTGCAGGCCTTTTTTCTGTCTAAACTTGAATAGGATTGCACCTAAAGCAGTTTAAAACAAGCACTTCACACTTAACAGGACTTTGTGAACTTGAATGACAATATCAGCTTCTATATAAGTAAGATTTACCTGTACATAATGATAATTATTACTGCTGAGATTTAAAAAAAAAGATTCTCAATGAGATACCTGTTTTTTAAAAGCTATCATGGCTTCTGTATGCTGTTTGTTTAATGCTTCTTTTTCATGCTGAAGAGCTTCCTGTTTGACAATAATTTAAATTAGGATAGAACAAAATGTATCTTTAAAAATGACTTCTTAATTGTTTCTCCAAGTATTCTAATACATTAAGAAAACATTTCAATTTAAAGTTTTCTTTATCTTGGTTTTAGAAATGATTACAAAAGGCATACAAGATGATAACAGCTATTATCTTCCAATTAACAGGAAAAGGCATAGGTATATTCGCGTGATAAGAGTAAACTAATTTTCTATAAAACTATATGAATCTGGACCCGAGTGAAAATGCTGTCAGTATTATATTCCTTATTTGCTGTAAGGTATACAGTCATGCCTTGGATTGAGAGCATAATTCGTTCCGGAAACATGCTTGTAATCCAAAACACTCTTATATCGAAACGAAATCCCCCCAAAAAAATTTGTAGAGATTTTTAATTTAAGCTGTACTAAGTACTTGTATTGCAAGACGTCGCTTGTATATCAAGTAAAAAAAAATTAAATAAATATTTAAAAATTTGCTTGTCTTGCAAAACGCTCTCAAACCAAGTTACTTGCAATCCAAGGTATTCCTGTATATGAATTATACTGTAACGTCTATAACATACATGGGGTTTCTTCTTTTTTTAAAAAAACCTGTCATCTGTAGTGGCAGTGCAACAGGGTGGTGCATGGGGGTGTGTGACAAACCCACAGTCAGAAGGGACAACACTAAAAATGGGTGCAAAACAATTTGCATTATCTATTCAGATTCCTATGCAGAGCCTGTTGGATGCCCATAAGCCCAGTAGCAGGCCCAGACTTCAACTGTGCTCAGTGTTTTCTGGCTCAGGACAGAAGTGTGAAAATGCAGTTTGACCAGCTAAAATCAAATGTATTGCACCCAGATACTGCATATAAAGCGTCTTCACATTCAGAACAAATCACTTATTTTGCCAAATTCAACATCTCTTTAAAGCAGAGGTTCTGTATCCCATAGCAAAAGACTATGGGTTGGATTCAGTGGTGTATTTCTGCTGAAGGAAGCCGTTCCATCAGCGGAGCTGGGAGTGGGGACAACACCTACCCCTGCACACCCTGAAAAACTGCTCCAGAAGCTGGGAAATCCTCCAGAGCAGATTTTCAGGTGGTGTGGAGGGCTGTAGCAAGGAGGAGAGAGGGAGAAAGTCCTGCCATACCAGTGGGCCTCCACTAGTGCAATGTTGGATTTAACCCTGTAAAAGCACATACGGTAACCATTTAAAAAAATATATTGACTTTCCCCCCATGAAGCCTTAGAACCAGTATAGAAATGTGTGAATCAGATCAGAAATTGGATTTCACTATTCTTTAATACTGATATTTTTACTGATATTTATACCAAGTTACATTACTAAGAAAAAAATACTACCTAATTATCTGACTATTTAAAAAACACCAACCTTTTGCCACTCAAGTTCTTGCTTTTCAAGAACAAATCTGCTCATTTGTTCCTCATAATGAATTTCTGCATCCTAGTTTCAAAAATAAAGAAACTATTCACAATTTTTAATTTTTTAAAAAATGTTAGTTAGCAGGATTAAGATACTCTTTTATTTTCAAATACTATTCAGTCTATGCAACATCATGACCCTTTGATTTGGTAGAAGGAGGATCATCTAGTCTTATGAATATGTTAGAAACACACAGTATAATGACAGGTACATTTATTATTAAAACATGTTTCAAAGGATAACAGGACAGAAACTGTATCAATAGCAATCTTCAATACCAAGCATTTATTTGCTTGATATACCTCTCTTATGCCCTCATCCTAAAAAGCTTTCAATGGAAGAGGATATCTTTGCACACTTTATTTATCATGCATCAATATAATTTTAGGGCAGTGGAGAAAGCAAGCCAGGAATGCAGTTTGGGCATCAGGACAACAATTAACTCTCCCCTCCCAAAAGTTGAATTATGGTCAGTCTGTCAGAGCCAATTTAGGCATGACAAGGCACTTAAGTTTGTTAGATTACATGTCTGTGTTGTTCACATATGAAGTGAGGTGGATCTGATTTTAATATCAAAAGGGATGTGCAGGTGAGATTAACTGAATCCTTCCCAACTTAATCCTTCCTAACCTACCTCACAGGGTTGTTGTGAGGATAAAATGGAGAGGAGGAGGAAGATTATGTAAGCTGCCTTGGGTTCCTTGAAAGAAAAAAGGTGGAGTATAAATATAATAAATAAATAAATAAACTTATCTCCCCTCAGTCTGTCACCCAGTCCAGCTCTGATTCTAGGAACTCAGATCAACAAACATGGATGGCATGCTTAACTTGAACATCAGTGAGTACTGATCCCAAAGGGGGGTTGCCAAGACCTTCTACCCCAAAAGAGCCTGCAGTAGAAGTAGGTGCATTTGGATTATACTGATTATCTGGACCCATTTCAGTCAGGATATGAGACAGACTGCTTTGGTCGCCTTGGCAGACCAATGCTGGGAATTGCAGAAGCTCAGCCCTATTCTCCTGGACCTCTTGGGAGCTTTTGATACCATTGACCATGGTATCCTTCTAGACAGCCTGATGGGGCTGCAACTTGGGGTGATGTTTTGCAGTGGTTCTGGTCCTTTCTGTCAGGCTATGTCTAGAAAAGGTGGTGTTGGGTGATTACTGTTTGACTCAATAGTTGTTGGCCTATGATGTCCCACAGGGTTCTTTCTTGTCCCACATGTTATTTAATATTTACATAAAACGGTTGGGCGAAGTCATTCGGAACTTTTGAGTAAGGTGCCACCTATATGCTCATGACACCAAGTTCCATTGCTCTTTGTCACCTAACACCAAAGAAGCTGTCAAAATCCTTGAACGCTGCCTGACTCGAGGATTGGGATTCAACCTCTTCTGGAAGGGGTTGTGCTCCCCTTGAAGGATCACGTTTGTAGCTTGGGAGTGCTCCTTGATCCTATGCTGTCCTTGGAACTTTAGATGGCAGCAGCGGCAAGGAGTGCACTTGCACAATTGCACCAGCTTCAATCCTTCCTGAGTTGGTCTGACTTGGCTACAACTATCGATGCATGCCTTAGTTACATCATGTTTACATTATTGCAATGCTTATGCTTATGCTACATGGGGCTATGCTTCAAGAGTATCCAGAAGTTAAAACTGGTGCAAAATGTAGCAGTGCACAGTATCGGAGCCATATTACATCTTGAAAGTCCTGCACTTGTTGCTAATTGCTTTCCAGCCTCAGTTCAAGATGTTGCTTTTAACCTTTAAAGCCCTAAATGGCTTAGGACCTAAGGGGCCGCCTGTTATGAACCTGCCCGGGCATTAACATTTGTAGGAGAGGTCATTCTGAGAGCAGCATTACCTGCAGTAATGCGGGTTTGTCCACACGCATGAGGGCATTCTCCTGTCCTGTGTCACTCCCAATCTGTGGAATGTGCTCCCTCAAGAACTATTATTGGCTCCCAATCTCTTGGCTTTTAGAAAGAGTGTGAAGGCTCAGCTCTTTAATTTAGCCTTCTAAATTATGTAGTAGTTTTAATGTTATGTTTTACTGTTTTTAATGTTCTTTTTTATTGTGTTAAGGTTGTTTTGTATTGCTTGCACTGCCTTGATGACTTTTTAACAAATCAGTGTATATAAATGTTAATAACAAATAATAAATAAATAATAATAAACCTGGAGCCAGTCCTGCATGTGTAAAGTGGAGCAGCATGTCCTCCTATCCCCATCAGCTCTCCCAAAAGGAACCATTGATAAGCACTCCCAATTAAAAGCTATGGATTTTTAATTAGTCTTTTACATATCCAACCACCATTAATACCTCCATACGCACAAGAAAAATATAATCAAATAAGCAGAAAACCCCAGATGAGGGGAAAAGGAGGAAAGAAAAGAGAGGGAATAAAAGGGAAGATTAAAAGAGCGGGAAAGAGAAAAGGGAGATAGGGAGGAGAAAAAAGTACCAGTCGATAAAGCCTTCTTTTCACACTGCATATATCTGCACAATGCTCTCCCATATTTCTTTACAACAGAGGGTCTTAACCAGACAGGAGGGAGAGCTCATATGGGCTGAAATGCTCCCTGAGATATGGAGGTCATAAATAGATTTATAGGACAGAACCAGCCCCTTTAATTGCGTCTGTAAGCTAATAGTTAATCAGCACTGTTGTTGCAGAACAAGCTTTATATTTTCCCACTGACCCACCTCTGTCAGAAGGAAGGCTGCTTCATTTTCTATTCACTGATGTTTCCAAGCACTCCTCAAAAGAGACGCCAAGTAGAGTGTATGTATTGCAGAAGGCAATCCTTAAGGTTACAAAAGTACCGTATGTATGATTGTTGTTAGATAGGTACCTATTCTGCAGAACAGGGCACGGTCGATACACTAGTTGTAATTGAAAAAAGGCACTCCTGGACACAGCTGCCACCTGAGAATTCAGGAGCAAAGCCAGGTCCAGGAGAATTCCCAGATTGCATCTGACAAAACAAGGGAGCACAAACACCATCTTCTAGAGGTTAGGTCCAGAGTCCTTCAATACCATCACTTGCAGCCTGCCTGTTTACTCTCATCCACAGCTGAGAGTAACCATGACTTCCAGACTGGGCTCAAAACAAAGATTGCTGCTCCTGGATGGATCTGATGGATCTAAATGTTAATCTTAAAATGTTCAGATTTTTATCCAGTGTTATAGTATAACCACCAATACTAAAGATAGGAATACAGGAAGCTGCCTTATAACGAGTCAGACAATCTAGTTCAGTTTTGTTTACATCAGCCTTCCCCAACATGGTTCTCTCCAGATGTTTTGGACTCCAAATCCCATAATCCCCAGCCAATATGGCCAATGATCAGGAGTGCTGGGAGTTGTAGTCCAAAACATCTGGAGGGCACCAGGTTGGGGAAGGCTGGTGGTCTACACTGACTGCCAATGACTCTCTATGGTTTCAGGCAGGGATCTTTCCCAGCCCTACCTGTTTGGCTTTTATGTACTGTCACAAAAATGCAAGAAGCTTTGCTTCTGTGATTATAGTATTGTTTGCAAAATATTACAAATATCATGTGGCATAAAAGTAAAATAGATAAACACAAAAATGTAAAAGCTCATAAAATATATTTCTGTACTCCCTAAGTGAGTAATATTCTGTAACTACAACAAAATAGTTTTCTTATAATTATCTATAAACACTGAATTGGGATGCAGATTCTATTACTCCCCCTTGAGAGACAAAAGCTGATTACCCTATGACTTTTCATGAAAGGGGGAGTATGCTTTCAAACAATTTATTTACAAATGCAGTTAAAATGTGCTACCAGTAATGCACACATTAATGAAAAGTGATACATTATTAACAAAACTCCTGCAGAAAACAGTCAGTATGGGGAAAAGCAGCTCGGAAAAGGTGATTTTGAGCAGAAAAATGGAAGAGTGGCAAAGGCTTTATCAATCTCTCCCTCCCCTGCTTCTTTCTACATCTGACCATAGCCTCCCCAGGATGCTTTTCATCTGGAAAAAAAAGGGTTTGGCCCTCAGTGATGAGGGAAAGAAACTGCTTACTTAGAGATGCTTTTCTTTATTATATAGCATTATTTCTGGCATAGTGACAGATGGGACAGGGTGCTGCTAAAGGAATTATGTTAATGGAGGAGGGGTGGGACTGGAAGACTCCCAAACCACATTTGTCTGGGAGTGTTGCCTTCATTTTTACAGTTGTGGCTCCCAGCACCAAACCGTGTTTTACAGTTTGGTAAGTTTTAAAAGTGATTCGCAATTTGACAGTGGGAGCTACTATAGATAAAAACAGCTTATGTCGTTAGTACCTCTGGATCAAAGCAATTTACCTAGAAGTAAAATCCATTGAAATTGTTTAGGACTGGGTTTACAAAACAATGAAATTTAAGAGAACAACACTGCTTGGTTTAAGCTGGGAGTTCATTTGAAGGAAAGGCAAAATGGGAGAGAACAAAAAAAATTGTCTCCACTGTGCCAAAATTCTTTTGCTGGTAAACTGCCCTTTACCAGTAGCTTAAGTTAAAGAGTTCATTCATCATCTAAGGTCCTCCTCCAGGTGCCTCCTCCAAGAGAGGCTCAGAAGGGGGCAACAAGGGAGAGGGCCCTCTCAGCGGTGGCCCCCCAATTATGGAATTGGAATGATCTCCCCAACAAGGCCCGCCTGGTGCCAACATTGTTACCTTTTTGACACCAGGTTAGGACCTTCCTCTTCTCTCAGATATTTTGCAGCATATGATGAGGTTTTAATCAGGTCCTGGATTTTTCTTGCTGTTGATTGTTTAAAGTTGTTTTAGATATATGTGTGTCTCTGTTGTAATATAAATGTGTTGTCTATTTATATGTTTGTATGTATATGGTTTTTATAATGTATTTTAAGGTTTTAATCTAAACCACCCAGAGAGCATTGGCTATTGGGGAGTATAGAAATGTAATAAATGAAATGAAAATGAAAGATTTCCCGTTGCTTAAATATGCATTAGGCTAGGGTATAAGAAGCTACAAATTATCACCTCCATGGCTAATCTGTTCCCACAACTACCTCACTTATATAGTGATGCAGGAGAATTGGACCTATATAATTTAAACTATTGTACTAGTAACTAAATATCTGATTAGAAAAAGTGAAGATGCAAAATTAAAAATCCTTCTTCCAAGATTACATAAATATGATTTGGGTTTCCCTTCTTGATTTTTTAGTAAAGGAGTTTGAAAAAAGTATAGAGTTTGAAAGTAGTGTATAAATGAAAGCAATGGTACTACATTATTTGAGAAGCAACTACAATGGTTATCTAAAAGAGTTGATAATTTAAAATATAAATCCCTAACAAAAAGCTTTAGCCGTTCTTCAATTCACCACTGTTACTTGTTTTGTTTTCCCATTCTAAACTGGAAGTTTTAAGGCATACACATTCTATCTTGCAACTGTCCTGCAGCTCTTTAAAAAGAAAACTTTTTTTCTGTTTAGGAAAAAAAGTATATATAATTTTAAGAAGATAACAAGAGACACAAAACATTTAGAAGTGTTGATATTTTATTAGCTGCCTTAGGACTACAAAGATTTAAGTGTTTTTACAAAAACACCACCATAACAATAAAAGAGGAGTCATTTGATGGTTTATTTACTCGTTATAACCTTTAGAAAGTGTCAAGCCTTTTGTAAAATGCTTGCTTCAGGCTGTAGTTTTACAAGATAGGCTGTGTATTGGTCAAGCCCCCCTAATTCTTGACCCTGAACAGATTTAGGAACAGAGTACAGCTGGCTTACATCCAAGCAGCCAAAACTAGGTACTTTTACTATCTTTTTCAAACTCATAATCCACCTCCTACGAAATTGCAACATCCATTTCTTTCATGCTTCTCAATCAAACAGTTCTCAGACTTCCAGATTGCTTCATAATCTGTTTAAGACACCCTACATAAACTAGCTGCTGAAGTAAAACTTGTTCAGACTTAGTGAACAATTCTAAAGTTCAAAGTCCACTATAGTAAGTTTTAAGAGAAAAGGGGTGGGTCCTCTTCCCAATCCACAGACACCAATTATACAGAGTAAAAAAGAAACAAAAATTAAATAGTGGCAGTGGCCACTGTTACTTGCTCGAACAAGGAAATGGAATCTTAGACCACTGCAAACATTACTTTTTGTCATGATCAGGAAGTGCTCCACGCATTAACACTAGGTCTGAGGGCTGGCCTTGCCTCATTTCTCAGTCTCATAAGGGAGCACGTTGCTCTGCAGACAGCTGGCAGCAGCAACTGGTGCCAGACATTTTGGGTGAATTTGGGATATTTTTATTTTTGCCATATTTTTACAACTGTAAAAAAATTTTTAGGGCTGAGGTGTATTAGAATAAGTGTGTGTATGGTTGAGGATATGGAAGATGAGCTTGAGAGAAATACAACTGGGAGTGTGGGAGGCTAAGGCTCCCCTGGGATTAAGGAGGAGGGAAAGGATAGGCTTGCAAAAGAAACAACCCCCTGCAGTGGGTAGGAGTGGAGAAACCTTGATTGGGATCCTGGTAAAAGTGTATACAAGAGCTATGTAAGCAGCTACTTGTAAACTGGATCCATGCTCATCTTGACTAGTAAAAGGCTGCTGGGAGAAGCTGCATCCTTTGGCTGGGGTTAAGGCATAATTTAGAGAGATCAGGATTCAGGTCCTGCTAAAAAAAATAAATCTTGCATGATGATCCCTTAACCAGCTGTCTCCCTGTTTCTAGCCTTCCCATTTGGGGAAAAGGTTGATGTGTGAGCAATTGCCCTTGAGCTTCTGTAAATTATTTTCAATCTCCCCTGCTCACTCAGATTTTGAACTCTGGGGTGGCGGGTCATGGATAGTGTGCTTAAATCCCAGACCTGCTCCTGTGCTGAGGGCATGTCTGAGGACAGACATCATTCTAAAAGCCTCTCCTAGCATGCCCAGGGGCCACCCACCAATCCACCCCCTTTCCCCTCTCTGAAGCTGGAGCTCTGACATCAAAGAGGTAAGGGCTGCAGAACTTTCCACAGGGGCTACAAGATTTGAGGTTAGATCTCCCCCTCCAAGGTCAGATGTCTCTCTCCACCCTCAGAGGGGGAGAATTGAACTAACCTATGGGCTCTGGGACGCCTTCCCACGGACCACAGGATTGCACCATGTTAATATATTTTGTCTTGCTGATTTCATTATTTTTTAAAATTAGTTCAAAATCTAAATAAGTAAATGCACCTACCCTTCTCATACGCAATTCTTCTACCGCCTCCAGAAAACTTGATTTAAAATCTAATCGCTGAATAGAAAGCATTGCTTCTGAGGAATTTTGTAAAGTATATGCAGGTGCTTCTTTATTTAAGCCTTCATCCATTTTAGAAATTGTCTCTAAAAAAATGTACAAAATTACAATGTACAATTTTTAATTAAAAAATAATAATCTAGCATGCCTACAAAATGAAAGAATAGCTACATCAGGAAAATTGGAAGCACTAATACCAGGGGTTGCATTCTCCAACTGTGACCATCTGCCTGCAGAATGGACACTGCTGGTGGAGCAGATTCCCCCTGCTCTGCAGTAGATTTGTGGGGTAGGGGGCACAGAGTCATGCTGCACACCCAATTGGAAGTAGTAATTCCAAATAAAATCAACAGGGATTACTGCTGCTCCTGTAAGCAACTTTTGGATCAGGACAAGTATGTTTAAGAGATGTGCAGTATATGGCTATATGTTACTATGCACTTGTTTCTAATAAGTGTAATTTTTATATGATTTGTAATTTTTAAAATACAGGAATGTTAGATATATTAGGTATCTCCTCTGAAAACTTCTGTAGAAAAAGGCAGGCAAAAAAGGTCTGTAAGGCACAAGGAGAAGAGCTTCCAGACAACAAGGGCTGCAACCCTATACACACTGGGTGGCTTTGCATGTCACGCTAAGCGACCCCTGCGAACAAGCTAGGCAACATGCCTGACAGACAATCGGGCTTGTGATGGGTTGTTCTCCCTTTCCTTCCCCCTCAGTCCTCCAGCTGGCTCTGGCACATATCCAAGGGAACTCTGCTGCAAAACCTATCTTGTCTCCTCACCCCAGCTCCCTCCTCACTCCAATCATTACCCCTTTTCACTTCCCAAGGTTTAATTTTTTTTTTCAAAGACTAAAAAATGCACAGCTGGGGTTGTAATTTTTAAAAATTATTATTTTTGTAGGTCTTTCAAGAGTGTGCTCTTACAGCTGTCTGATATGTGTAGTCTTTCCTGGTCAATTTCCTTGTATGTTTCAGCTGTCAAAGGGAGCACAGAAGTGGAGTAGGCAACATACAAGGAAACTGACAAGACAAGACTGTCAGCTAATTTGCACACAGTTGCAAAGGACCAGGGGAGGAAAGGAGGGACCCATTAGCGCAAGTCAGAGGGACCAAAAATTGGGATAGGGGAGCCATAGGAGTAAGTGCACCAAAAGGTGTGAGGACAATATCTTCCCCGCAGGAATGTGATCCCCTTGCTTTTAAGTGTTGAAGTGACAGTTCTCAGTGTCCTCCACCTTTTCAACACTTCCCCGAGTCTGCAGGTAGTCCAGAAAGGGGAAATATTAACTCCTGCCCTTTTTGCAGCTCATTTTCAAAGCATTTACTGCTGAGGTTACTGCGATTCCCTGACAATTTAAAAAAAACATGGATGAGGCGGCTGAATGGGACTGAGTGAATGGTGCCCCATTGGGAGGATGGGTGTAAGTACTGCTGGTGCTGGCACCCCATTTGCTCCATTCCATTCTGCCACCTCTAAGGGCTTTTCTTTTTAGCTGTCAGGAATATTTGCGCAATTACTGCTCTGTTACTGTAGGTGCACAAATTTCCCCGCCATTTACTTCCCAGCCTTTTAATTTGCACAAATTTCCCCTCCATTTACTTCCTAGCCATTAAATTTGCTTATATTTCCCAGTCCAAAAAATGTGCAAATATTCCCAACAGTTTAAAAAAAAAAAAAAAAAAAAACACCTTATGGGATGGCAGAACGGGATGGAGCAAATGGGGCACCAGCACCGGCAGTACTTACACCCGCCCTCCCCATGGTGTCCCATGCAGCCGCCTTCTCAGTTGTTGTTTTTTAAGCTGTCAGGGTACCGCAGTAACTGCAGCAGTAAGGAGCTCCAAAAAAGAGCCACAAAAAGAGGGGAAAGTTAGTATCTCCCTTATCTGGAGTAGCTGGCGAGTCAGGAAAGTGCTGAAAAGGTGGAGGACACTGAGAAGTGTCAGTTCAACACTTAAAAGCAAGAGGATCACATCGCCAAAGGGGAGATATTGTCCCTCCTACTTTTGGTGCATTTATTCCCTCAGCTCCCGCCCCCCATTTTTGGTCCTTCTGAATTGTGCTACCAGGTCCCTCCTTTCTCTCACTATTATTTCTCTCCTGGTCCTTTGCAACTGTGCAAAAATTAGCTCACAGCCAGCCTCATCTTGTCAATTTCCTTGTATGTTACCTACTCCACTTCACCACTCCCTTTGACAGCTGAAACAGCCAAGCAAATTGACCAAGCAAGACATGTTGGACACCCATAAGAGTGCACTTGCGAAAGGCCAACAACATAAAATGAAATGAAAACTACAACACCAACTGCACATTTTTGAGGCACCCAAAAATAAAAAGTAAAAAGCTGAGGAACAAGTGACTGTCCTTCCAAAGTACCATTTTGGCATTGGTGGGAGGGCAGACATTGGCAAGATTGCGAAAAGTGAGAGGCACGGGCTTTTTTGCAGTTCTTGCTGAGCAGCTCTGTAGCTGATCCCAGCAACCCGTGATGAAATTACTCTCCCGGGTTTGACACGGCAACCCAATGGGGTTCGAACAACCCCTAGAATAAGCCATGGGTTGTCAGGGTGGCTTGTTCGCAAAAAAAAAAATAAGCCACTGTGGAAAGCTGCCACGTTATGCAAACTTACTAGGGAATAAACACCACTGAATACAATAGGTCTTAATTATGAGTAAACATGCATAATAGTTGCACTGTAAAACATTTTTCGAAACATTAAAAAATCATGTGCTGTAAAGGTTAAGCCTAGCACCTCTGTAGTGATGCCTCAAGAAGATGTGGGATCTGATTCTGACTCAGATAAGGAGGGGGAGGAGGGGGTTGAGAGGGCTGAGGCTTCAAGGCCAGCCAGAGCAGATGGAGTTAGGTGGGAATGTTTTGGATAGCTCTGGCAGCTATTCTGAAACTATGGGAATGAAGATACTAAAGGAGGAGAGAAAGGAGGAGGGATTAGAGGTTACAGACCCCAGGGTTAGGCATCAAATGAGGAGGGAGGAGCAGCGTAAGCTAGTATGCCAGTCAAAGAGATTTGCTGTCCAAGAGACTTCCCCAGTAAAAGTTTCGCCCTAATAGCAGGATGTAGTTACTAGCATGGCTAGCCTGAACAAGAGGGCTGTAACCATTAGTCTGGTATCAACTTTCTTTCCATGGGCTGCTTTATTTACAGAAGCTAGCTACTGCCATTGCTAACACAGCTTGTCTCTTTTATGCCATTGTTTGTAACCTGACCTAATACTTAGCCTGAAGCAAGACTGCCTCATTTGAAATGTCTTTGCATAAATAGTTAGTTGGCTTCTTTGAATCATGACTTAGAGACTTGTCTGCAGCAAGAAGCAAAGCAGTGGCCCTTGACACGTACAATGTTTGGTGACGTATGGAATATGAATGAGCTGTGGTTAGGAACTGTGTTGCCCTTCACTAATTATAGCACAAGCTAACAAATTGGTGCCCATGAATACTCAGGCAACTCTGTTCCAAACTGTAATAGGAATGATAATGAATACATTAACGGGGAAAACATTTGCATTTTTCCCAGGTACAAAATACAATTCTTCGAAAGTTCAAAAATATTATATCCCTGGAACAAGTGTTACTTTTTTGGTATTAAATTTATTCATAAAATATAAAAGGTGCACTAACAGCACAATCCTATGGCCGCTAGACAACATCTAGATGACCATAGGATTTTTTGGAGTCCCAGCTCGACCTCAGAAAATCACTCCGAAGTTGGAGCTGGACCTCCAAAGTAGGAGCATCCTCCCCTCCACATGGAAAGAACCAGAATTTAGTGGACGTTCCGGGGCACGGAGAGGGGAGGAGATAGGCACCGCCATGATATGAAGTATCCTGGTGGTGCCTCAGCCTCCTTCCCTCCGCTCCGAGGCGCCTCAAATAGATGGCCAAAATCAACCATCTAGCTGAATTGCAGGGCGGGAAGAGCACCTCCTCCCACCCTCCATAAGATGCCCATAATCCCCCGAGTTTGGAGGGCTACGGACATCTGGACTAGATTGTGTCCTGATAGAAAAAAAATATTCAGTAACAAATCAGTACTGGAAGAACTGATGATACAGTAAAATATTCATCATTACTATTCATGCATATACCCAAGAAATTCTTATAATATATAACACCCACTATTCAATAACTCATGTTTTTCCTATTATAATATACATAATACAAAAACATACACAATACATATACATATACATATATATATATATATATATATGCACACACACACACACACACACACATCTTATACCAATTAAATCTAAACAATTTGTCTTCACATTCTAACCTCCTAATTCTGCTTATAAACATTTCCCAAATACATAAAAAAGGGGGAAGAAAATAATTTTATGAAAATGCTAAAGCATGGTCTCAAACACCATCATAATGGAATCTGTCTTTCCAGTCCCTAACAGACCCCTCTCTTTAACATATTATTTGAAGTGCATTTAAATTACCCCTAGATGGAAATAAATTACAACTGAAATTTCATTATCATAACAACCAAACTTTGTGGTACTATTCCGCTGTAGATGGAAATTTACTTGTCTTCCAATATTTAGCTATTAACATTCTAGCTGCTGTAAAGCATATTAATCAGTGGTGCAGCTAGGTAATTTTAGACCCTGGACTTAATGGTCTTATGGGGGGCCCTTTTAGATGGCCATGTGTATTACTTCAGTGTGAAGCACACTAACATTTCTCTTCCACCACCCTCCAACCAACATGCCATGCTTTAAAACCGCTTCCACACTCCTGATAGAACAACAAGGTTGTTCTTCTAGAGAGTGTGGGTGGTATGGGCCTCTTTAGAGGGGGCAGTAATTGGGCCACTCCTGAGAAAGCCTCGCCTGGACCCAGAAGATGTTAATAAATATAGGCCAGTTGCCAACATCCCCTCCTGGGCAAGGTGTTTGAGCAGGTGGATCGTCACCTTGAAGTGGTGAGTGGGCTTGCGTGTTCCGATGAATCCTGTGAGCAATGCCGTCGGGAGCTATGTACTCCCAGTAGGGTCACCCATGGCGGTAAGGTCCGGGGAGAGGAACCAGACAAAGAACGATCCAAAACATAAAGTCCTCAACGGCAGAACAGGCGGAAGATAATTAAACCTAAATTACAACGGCTGCGAAGGCGGATGAAGGCTGCAGCAGAGAATGGTTTTCCAATCGTCAGGGTAACCGTGCCATTGGATCTCTGCCGTACTCTGTCAAGTTTGTGTGGTGATTCGTTGTGCACCGATCTCCCCACATAAAACAGTTTCACGCACAGGCGTCTTCCAACCCAACCCATCCAACCCAACCCAACCCAAACAAACAAACAAAAAAAGTCCCATGGCGACTGGCGAATGGCAACGGGGGCAGGACTGTGAATCTGGAAGCCCCTAGTCATGGACCAGCACATGGGCGGTGGATGCAGACTCAGTCGCCCTGTTCAAGGAACGAGGTAGTCGAGCAGCTCGGCAGCTGTATCCATGACTGAGCAGCCCTATTTAGGATCCACTCTGCTCACCCCGTATGGGGAGGGGGCTAGAAAAGGTGCCCTAAACATAGTCTACCTCTTTCTCCCCTGACTGGATTACCGCGTCCAGTGGGGTCACCATTTTAGCGGTCGAAAAAGACATTTGAATTTTGGAACATGGAATATACGGACATTGCTGGCTAACATAGATAGTGAACGCCCTGAGCGTAGGACTGCTATTATTGCAAGGGAGCTGAGACGGTTTAAAATTGACATAGCAGCACTTCAAGAAACTCGAAGGGCAGGAGAGGGACAGCTGAAAGAAGAAAAAGGAGGTTATACCTTCTTCTGGAAAGGACTACCTGAGCAGGACCGACGAATACATGGTGTAGGCTTTGCCATCAAAAATGAACTAGTGAACTCTTTGTCAGAAGTTCCTACTGGCATTAACGAACGCCTGATAACTCTTCGATTAAAGCTCGCCAATAACCAACAGGTAACTATTTTGAGCGCTTATGCACCAACATTAGATGCTGATGATGACATCAAGGAAAGTTTTTACAGCCAGTTGGACACTCTCCTGTCAGAGATACCTAAGGAGGATAAAATTATCCTCCTGGGCGATTTTAACGCAAGAGTCGGGCGTGACTTTGATTTATGGCCAGAAACTATTGGAAAAGACGGAGTTGGTAATAGCAACCCGAACGGACTCTTACTTTTGTCTATATGTGCAGAGCATAATCTCACTATCACAAACACGCTCTTTCGACAAAAGAATAAGTTTAAAACATCATGGCAGCACCCACGGTCAAAGCACTGGCATCTTCTGGATTATGTAATTGTCCGTGTTAGAGATCGCCGCGATGTACTTCTTACTAGGGCCATGGTGAGTGCCGACGACTGCTGGACAGACCACCGACTAATCCGGTCCACAATGGTTATCAACATTGCTCCCCAACGTAGGCTTCAAGGAAGGAAACCAAGGCGTAAAATGAACATCCAAGTCCTTCAAGATCCTATTAAGCAAACTCGTCTTCAATCACTTCTTAAGGAACATCTACCTACGGAACCTCCTGACAACATTGAGGACCATTGGTCTAAGCTGAAAACCTCCATTACTGCAGCTTGTGAACAAACTATTGGATATGAAACTAAGAAACATCAGGATTGGTTTGATGAAAATGACAATGAGATTAAATATATAATTGACCAAAAAAGGAAAGCCTTCCAAATATGGCAAAATGATATTAACTGCGCTGCCAAGAAAAAAACCTACGCTAGCGCAAAGGCTGAGGTCCAAAGAAGAACAAGAGAACTTAAGAACGCTTGGTGGAAAAAAAAAGCTGAAGAAATTCAACAACTTGCAGAATCTCATGATGCACGGGGCTTTTTTAAGGCCACAAGGGCCATTTATGGACCAAAAACCTATGGTACAAACCCTTTACAATCAAAAGATGGCACCAAACTCTTAAAAGACAAAGAGTCTATTGCACTGCGTTGGAAAGAGCATTATTATGACCTTTTAAATCGTAAATCTAAGGTGGATAATGAGATTTTTTTGCAAATCCCGCAAAAACAAATTAAAGAGGAACTTGCAATACTCCCCACTTTGGATGAAGTAAAAAAAGCCATTAATCAAATGAAGAACAACAAAGCTAGTGGACCAGATGGGATTCCTGCTGAAATCTTTAAAGAAGGGGGCCCCGAACTTGTACAACATCTTCATAAACTCATCGAAAAAATCTGGATAAGAGAAGAGATCCCAGAAGACTTCAGGGATGCCATAATTATCACCCTCTTTAAGAAGGGTGATAGAACAGACTGTGGAAACTATCGGGGCATTTCTCTCTTAGCAACCGCAGGTAAAATATTTGCTAGGATTCTCGCAAACCGTCTTCTATCTATTTCAGAAGAGATCCTCCCTGAAACTCAATATGGTTTCCGCCCCTCTAGAGGGACAGTAGACATGATTTTTACTGCACGTCAGCTCCAAGAAAAATGCCGGGAGCAAAATCAACCCCTTTATATGGCATTTATTGATCTGGCTAAGGCCTTTGATACTGTAGACCGTACAGCTCTCTGGACTATCCTTATGAAAATTGGATGCCCCAATAAATTTGTGAATATCTTGCGACTTCTCCATGACAACATGACGGCAACGGTTTTGGACAACAATGGCTCTCATGGTGCTCCATTTAAAGTGGGATCAGGTGTTAAACAGGGATGTGTTATCGCCCCAACATTATTTGCCATTTTCATCGCCATGGTTTTACATCTTGTCAAGGGGAAACTTCCCACCGGTGTGGGAATTATATATCGAACAGATGGAAAGCTTTTTAATCTCAGCAGGCTGAAAGCAAAAAGTAAGGTAATTACAACCTCCGTTGTGGAACTTCAGTATGCTGATGATAATGTGGTCTCCGCACATTCAGAGGATGATCTCCAAACTATCCTAAATGCTTTTGCAGAAGCATACGAAAAACTTGGTCTCTCACTTAACATCAAAAAAACCAAAGTGCTTCATCAGCAAGTGCAAGCCAATCCTTTGGTGATGCCATCTATCCAGCTTGGCGGGACAATACTGGAAAATGTCGATCATTTTCTCTATCTTGGCAGCTATCTTTCTGTTACAGCTAACATTGACAGTGAAATCCAGCATCGTCTGAGCTCCGCAAGTGCCGCATTTTCTCGAATGAAACATAGAGTGTTCGAGGATCGGGATATTTGTAAGAAGACCAAAACACTGGTTTATGAAGCCATTGTATTACCAACTTTATTGTATGCCTGCGAAACATGGACTATCTATAAACGTCACTTCCACCTCCTTGAAAGGTTTCATCAACGTTGCCTCCGGAAAATCCTGCAAATTACTTGGGAAGATAGGCGAACAAATGTCAGTGTACTGGAAGAAGCAAAGACTACTAGCATTGAAAAAATGATCCTTCAACGCCAACTTCAGTGGACCGGTCATGTTGTTCGAATGCCTGACTGCCGTCTCCCAAAGCAGTTACTTTACTCCCAACTCAAGGATGGAAAGCGGAATATCGGTGGTCAATATAAGAGGTTTAAAGATGTTCATAAGGCTAATCTAAAAAAATGCAATATAAACATCGAAAACTGGGAAGCTCTGGCCCATGAACGATCTAAATGGAGGTTGGCCTTTCACAAAGGTTCCATGGACTTTGAAGAAGCCCGAGTGCAAGGTGAAAGGGAGAAACGTGCTAAGCGAAAAGCACGTCAAATGAATCCTTTACAGGACCATCTTCTATCTGGTAACCTGTGTCCTCACTGTGGGAAGCTGTGTGGATCTAGAATTGGCCTCCACAGTCACTTACGGACCCATCGCTAGAGTCTACACAATCTTCTTTAGAATTTCCTCCTTTTATCCCGGAAGACAATCTTACTCGGTCACGAGTGATCGCCTGATGATGATGATGCTAGTCAACTCCAGGCACTTTTGAATGAAACTGATTTCCAACTCTATAATGTATGAATCTATGAATGTCTAGATCTGTTTCAATCAGGCTTCAGGCCTGGTTTTGGAATAGAAACTGCTTTGGTTTCCCTGTGAGATGATTTTTGCCAAGAGAGGGACAGGGGGAATAAACCCTGTTGATTCTGTTGAACCTCTCGTCCAGCTTTTGCTACCATCAACCATGGTATCCTTCTGAATAGGCTGTCTGGGCAGGGCATTAGAGACACTCCTACTTAGATGGCTGATTGCAGAAGCTGGTGCTGGGGGATTACTGCTCTGTGCCTTGGCAGCTATGCCACAGGGCTCTATCCTATCACCCATCCTGTTCAACATCTACATGAAACCGCTGGGGGAGGTTATCCAGAGGTGTGGGCTGTGTCATCAATATGCAGATGATATCCAGCTCTATCTCTTTTCATCAAATCTAGGTGAGGCAGCGGGTGTTCTAAATCAGTGCCTGGGCACAGTAATGGACTAAATGAGGCCAATAAACTGAGATTCAATCCAGACAAGATGGAGATACTGTTAGTGGTGGTTCATCTGCCAAGCTAAGTGATGTTCAACCTGTTTGGGAGGGGGTTGCATTCCCCCTAAAGGATTAGGTTCATAATTCATGGATACTCTTGGATAGGGATGTCACCGTGAATATCGGGGGGCTGGAGTGAGCCGAAATTGGCCCCACTCACAGCCCCCCGATATTTGTGGTGATTCGCGGGCCTACCTTGCCGCCCACTCGGTCCGCCGCGCTGCCTGCGCGGGCTCCCACTGCGTCATTTCTGGCTGTGACGCGACGGGCCCTGCCAGAAGTGACGCGACGGGCCCTGCGCTGACGTGGCTGAAACCTACGCCAGTTTTGGGGTAGAAACCAGGGCAACAGGGCTTAAAACGGCCTGTTTTAAGCCCTGTTGCTGTTGCCCTGGTTTCTACACCAAAACTGGCATAGGTTTCAGCCATGTCAGCGCAGGGCCCGTCGCGTCACTTCTGGCCAGCCGGAAGTGATGCGATGAGAGCCCGCCCGAGGCTCCCGAGCGGCACAGAGAGTGGCCGGAGAGCCCCTCCGCGCCGCGGAGGATCGGGGAGGCCTGCTCACCAAGGAGAGGCTATATGCCCCCCTCAAAGGTACGAAATGCACCACTACTCTTGGATTCAGCATTGTCAGTAGAGGCACAGGTGGCCTCAGTGGCATGGAGTGTTGGAGCGTGAGCAAAGTGTGTGCGGGTTGGGAGATTTATTATCCTGTCTGTGTGCTAGCAGACGCTTGAAATTCCACACACAGATCTTCCAGATCTCACCTCCCCCCTCGCGCAGCGTGCAGCGTGTTGTGCCAGTTTAACCAGCCCAGCTTTTCCGTTGCAGATTAATCCATGGAGTCAGGAAACACTCTGTAACACCACAGGTCTAATTCTACCTGTTTATTCACTTAGCAAGTAAAGTTCTACAGAGTATACATTTCCTAGTTACAGTCCATGTGCAGAGTATAAATGCATAGCAAGCATTACATCCAGTGGAGTAAGTTGAGCTTCACTCCACCTCAGCAAAGACGTTACATTGTTGCAGTAACAAAGTCTAGCAAAAAAAAAACCAAGAAGAAGAAAGAAAGCAGTCCAGCTTCTCTCTAAGATGGCTTCAGACAGAAAAACAAGTTAGCACGTCATCAGAACATACAAACCATGTGACTAGCTCATATTGTTTCCACAGTCTAGTTTCCCATGCGAAAACATGAGATTCCAGAAAGACATAACAAACTTGTTTACCTCGCCATTCTGTCCCTTCCATGTGTAAACAATGTGCTACAGCTGGTAAAGTGATACATATCACAACCTTTTATCAGCTTAGGCTGATATACCAACTACGTCTTTATCTGGACAAAGATAGCCAAGTTACAGTTATCCATGCTCTGGTAACCTCTGCAATGTATGGCTGCCTTTGAAAACTCTGGAAACTTCAGCTGGTCAAAAATAGGACAGTGAGATTGTTAACAGGAACTGGCCGATGTGGCCAATGTGACCAGTACTTTTCCATCTGTAATGGCTGCCAGTCCATTTTCGAGTCCAATTCAAAGTGCTGGTATTAATTTCCAAAGCCCTAACCAGCTTGGGGCCAGGCACCTGAAGGATCACCTCCTCCCATTTATAGCTGCCCAGACTCTAAGACAGTCTTCAGAGGCCTTTCTCCAGCTGTCCCCGCAAAATGAAGTGAGGTGGGTGGCTATTAAGGAGAGGGCCTTTTCCATTGTGGCACCCTAGATGTGAAATGACCTCCTCTGAGAGGCTTGCCTGGCACCTACCTTGTAGTCTTTTCGGCGCCTGGTGAAGACCTTGCTTTCCTAGGCATTTTAATCTTTCAGTCTTCATTGTTTTTAAATCTGTTACTGTATTTTAAATCTTTACACTGCTGTTGGTTTTTATTTTGGTTTTATACTGTAGTTTTAAACTTTTAAAATTTTATATTATGTTTTATTGTGCTGTATTATATGGCTTTAAGTGTTGTGAACTACCCAGAGTGATTCAGCTATTGGGCGGTATAAAAATGTAATAAATAAAATAAATACAATAAAATAAAAGTGTTGGCCTACCCTGATTTTAAAAATAAAACTCTGAGCATGTGCAATTCTGCATTTTAAACTCACTTAAATCAAGACTACATCATGACTACAGGAGTAAGATAGAGTTTGTTTCTGATCCTCATTGCGTAGTTGAATGGTGGTTCAACTACGTAATGATGAGGATGGAAAATTGATAACAGAAGACAAAAGAAAGGCGGAAGTGTTCAATTCCTACTTCGGCTCGGTCTGCTCCCAAAAGAGGGTCTATGACCCCCCCTGGCAAACCTGAAGTGCAGACTGGAGGGGCAGGATTGCAGCTTGAGATTGATAGGCAAATGGTCAAGGAACACCTGATTACTTTGAATGAGTTTAAATCTCCAGGGCCTGACGAACTGCATCCTAGAGTAATAAAGGAACTGGCAGAAGAATTCTCAGAACCACTGTCTATTATCTTTGAGAAATCATGGAGGACAGGCAAAGTGCCAGATGACTGGAGGAGGGCAAATGTTGTTCCTATCTTCAAAAAGGGCAAGAAGGAGGAACCTGGGAACTATAGACCAGTCAGTCTGACATCAATCCCTGGGAAAATTTTGGAGCAGATTATAAAGAAGTCAGTCTGCAAGCACCTTGAAAACAATGCAATGATTACTAGAAGCCAGCATGGATCTGTCAAGAACAAATCCTGCCAGACTAATCTGATCTCATTTTTTGATCGGGTAACCTCCCTTGTGGACTGTGGGAATGCTGTGGACATCATATATCCGGACTTCAGCAAAGCTTTCGACAAAGTGCCTCATCATGATATCCTGATTAGCAAGCTAGCTAAAAGTGGGCTAGATGGAACAACTATCAGGTGGATCCACAATTGGCTACAGAATCGGACTCAAAGAGTGCTTATCAATAGTACCTTCTCAAACTGGGGAGAGGTAACGAGTGGGGTACCGCAGGGCTCAGTCCTGGGCCCAATACTATTCAACATTTTTATCAATGACTTGGATGAGGAAATGCAGGGAATGCTTATCAAATTTGCAGATGACACAAAGTTGGGTGGAACAGCTAATACTCTGGAAGACAGAAACAAAATTCAAAGTGATCTCGATAGGCTGGAGCGCTGGGCCAAAAACAACAGCATGAAATTTAATAGGGACAAATGCCAAGTGCTGCACCTAGGGAAAGGAAACCAAATGCAGGGTTACAGAATGGGGGACACTTGGCTCAACAATACTACAAGTGAGAAGGATCTTGGAATTGTGGAAGATCACAAACTGAATATGAGCCAGCAATGCGATGTGGCTGCAAAGAAGGCAAGTGCTATTTTGGGCTGCATTAATAGAAGAATAGCTTCCAAATCATGTGAAGTGATAATTCCCCTTTACTCAGCACTGGTTAGGCCTCATCTTGAGTACTGCATCCAGTTCTGGGCACCACACTTTAAGAAAGATGTAGACAAACTGGAGAGGGTTCAGAGGAGGGCAACAAAGATGATAAAGGAACTGGAAACAAGGCCCTATGAGGGGAGACTGAAAGAACTGGGCATGTTTAGCCTTCAGAAGAGGAGACTGAGGGGAGATATGATAGCACTCTTCCAGCACTTGAAGGGGAGGGCCAGGATCTCTTCTCGATCATCCCAGTTTGCAGGACACGGAATAATGGGCTCAAGTTACAGGAACCCAGATTCCACCTAAACATCAGGAAAAATTTCCTGACTGTTAGAACAATAAGACAATGGAACCAACTACCTAGGGAGATGGTGGGCTCTCCCACTCTGGAGGCATTCAAGGTGCAGCTGGACAGCCATCTGTCAGGGATGCTTTGACTTGGATTCCTGCGTTGCACAGGGGGTTGGACTCAATGGCCTTATAGGCCCCTTCCAACTCTACTTTTCTATGATTATATGATGGCCACATCACCTACTTCTCTTTGGGTCATGGAGGGTTGGGTGGGCTGGACTGCAAAGCCCAGGACTTTGGCTCCAAGGTCAAGTCCTAGCTGCACCATTGATCATAACACACAAATAAATGTTTTGTTTCACAGACAACCTTACATTATTCAATAAAATTGGTCTGGGTATCAAAACAAAACTGCCTAATAACATCAGACATGATACAGTTGACCAAAATAATTGAATCTTTTTACAGCACCACCAGACATGTAAAAAATCTTCCTCCTTAGATTTAGATTTACACCTCCAACAAACAGAGCTTTATAAACCAAACAAGTTTTTAATTTTTTTTTCACAGGAGTAGAATACTATTTACAACCATAGCAGTTCTATATTCCCAAGAATAATAAAACAAGATGGGGGGGGGGATAGGGAGGCGGAATTTTGGATACAGTGTATCTTGGTATTTAGTCCACATTTTTATAACAACTGACCTTAAAAAATCCATTCTTTTAAACTTTTAAAATTTAAAGATACATCTTTAAATTACCTAGTTGATCATATGCCTTTCCTCCACCAATATACAATCATTATATTTGGAACTGCAATCGCTTTCCTTACTTTTAAGCTCTGCACGGTATTAAGCCCAATTCTAGGGGTGTCTCTTTTCCCAAATAAATTGCTTAAATAGTTGGATTTTGTCAAGTAACTTCTCTGGAACATGAATCATCAGTGCCAGGAAGATGAAAAGAAATTTAGAAAGCATTTCCATTTTTGATGCTGAAATTCTACCAAAGTTCCAAATCCTTCTGTATTCTATGAATCAGAGAAACAGTATTGGTTTGGAGCCCTTCCATTCACAGATGGGACCAAGATCCAGCAGAGGATCCTGTTGGCAGAAAGGGGAAGGCAATTTTTTGCTAATTCTTCCCTCCAATCTGGAGCTCCCCTACTGTTCCAGAGGATACCCCAGTCCCCAGAGTCGATTTTCAGGGGCACAAGAGGCTGCACAGGAAAGGGGGAAATCAGTGAGAGACACCTTCCCCTTCTGCTGACAGGAATGTCCATGAGGAGAACTCTGCTCAGGGGACATTCCCACTGAAGCAAACTCAGGATCCCAGCCATAATCTTTAATCAAATTATTAAAATTATTCAACTAAGTTGACAACATAATACTTAAATACAGTCATGCCTTGGATTGAGAGCATAATTCATTCCGGAAATGTGCTTGTAATCCAAAACACTCTTATATCAAAACGAAATCCCCCCAAAAAAAATTGGTACAGAGATTTTTAATTTAAGCCGTACTACAGTACTTCTATTGCAAGACGTCACTTGTATATCAAGTAAAAAATAAATAAATAAATATTTAAAAATTTGCTTGTCTTGCAAAATGCTCTCAAACCAAGTTACTTGCAATCCAAGGTATTACTGTACCCTTAATTTTCTGCTGCACTTGGCATGCAGATAAAACTACTTTGATTTCATCTTCATTGGGCTGTATCCAACCGATTTCCCTCCATTTATGGAAGACCCTTTGATCCAGTGAAGGCTTCCATCAGGGAAGGCAACAAATTTTGGTGATTTCCCCTCCACTCTGTAGCCACCCATGTCCCCTAAATCTGCCCTACTGCTCAGAACAGCATAGGAAATAGCTTCTGGGGCTGCAGGAAGAAGGGGGAAATCACTGGAAATCAGCTTCCTCCCCTTTCCACTGATAGAAGCCAGCTTTGTATCGAAAAGCCTTCCATCAGCAAAGGGACACCAATTGGATGTGATACAAACCATTAACATTAAAGGACAAAAGTACTGACTGTAGTTTGTTCACCTTATACCCTGAAACACTACCACATTCCCTCAAAAGATTTAATTACTTGCATATTGAGTTAGGTTCTTGTCACGTAAAAACAGAATGAGCTGCATATAAAGCTAATTTAATTTCAGACTCTAAATTTTTATCTCTGATTGTCCACTCAAGTTGCAATAATGAATAGCTCAATTCCATAAATTAAAGTTTTGTTCAGAGCCAAGTGGGTGGAGTTTGCATCATTGCAGGATTGCATAGTTTGCACATTCTTTCTTGCATGCTTTCTGTGTGCCACCACATCTTTCTCTGTGCCACCCACCCCGCATGAAATTAGGCTGAAAGCTGCATGTGGTTCCCCTTCCCAGAGTTAAACATCAAGGTTGACAATAGACATGCTTGCCTTACCCCCCGTTGACCCACCTTAAAATGTTCAGACCATTAATAACCAATTTAGTAAGGTAAATCATACAAAAGATCAATCTATGTAGGAAAATTAAAGGTGGGCTAAAGATCCCCCATCCTTTTCTGGGAATATTCATCCCAGAAATGGGGGGGGGGGGTTTGGCTGCTTTAATGAGGGATAAAGTTCCCCTCCCCTGCAAAAAACTGGGGGGTTTGGCTCACCATTGATAGCTTTATGAGATAGACAAGGGTTTTCTTCTTTCTACACTTTAAAAAAAAAAGGCCTGCAACTGCCTCATTCTAGCCACAAGGCTCTCCACAGCATTCAAGCCTCACCACGTTTCCTAGAATGCCCAAGGGAATGCTACATCATGATGTAGCATCATTCACATGGGCATTCCAAGGAATGCAGTGGTGCCCGGAGACTGCAGAGAGCCTCAAGGCTGCAACGAGCAGCTGCAAGGCTTTTTTTAAGTGCCAGAAGGAAAAAATAATATATCTATTTCTTAAAGTAAACTAAGGTAAGCCACAAACATAACCCCAATTTAGGGAACTTTGCCTGCCCCCCCCCCAATCTTTTGGTCATTTTCTTTTCATACCCTACTTCGCAAATTGCCAAAGAAAGAATGAATGCCAGGTCACACCCTTTTAAAATTAATTTCAAAAATTGTCACTCTATTCTATCAAATGCCTTTCCTGCATTGGCACAAGGACAATGTAGGTATTTTATACTTACATCACTTCAATCACGTTAATTATCTATCCCTTAAATTACCTTGAAGATAACTATCTTTCAAAAAGCCTGATTGCATCAGTACAATTATTCATCACATTCTCCAATTGCTATTCAAAATACATGTCAAAATGTTATAATTCAAGTCAGGATACAGAATTACCTTGAAGTCAGAAGTTCAAGTCTACGCCCTACAAATACAAAACAAATATTTTAACATGCAATAAAATGATCATATCAAAATTATCCACACACGCTATGAACTCTAAAATCCTTATAGTACATGTATATCATTAGAATTCCTATTTTACAGATCAAGAGCCCATTTTCGGGCTCTATGATAGAAGTGGGATACAAAATCAACACTGTAAGATATCTCAGACCTAGACCCAGATGAGACTGCCCCAGAGAAAGATGCCCCCCACTGGCCCCAGCACATATTGGGATTAAGGGAAATCAGAATTCCTTGATGGAAATCCAAGGCTACTACCCCAGAAAAGGCCCCACCCAGAAGGTTTGCAGAGTAAGGAGTGCCAATGACACCCAACTAGAGATCCCCCCTTTCAGCTCCAGACCCTCCAACATGTCCAGGAACTCGAAAGCAGAGACAGTGGCAAGGCCAAAGTGAAGCCCAGAGGCATCTCATTTCTCAGCCCCACTCAGGAAAAGGAGCAAGAACTAAAGCATACACCATATGTGGTCTTGCTGGTGTTCAATAAGGGGTAGGGCAGGAAGGTAAGCTGTAAAACCATCTGTTTTCTGCTTAATTATTGCTTATCAGGGCTTTTTTTCTGGTGGAACTCACCGGAACTGAGTTCCAGCACCTTTTCTTCTATTAATTGCATTACAATTTAATCGCCATCTACTCCTGAGGAAATGTAATCCAAGAGTTCCGGTACCTTTTTCTCCAGAAAAAAAGCACTGTTGCTTATGCAACACTCCATTCTGCCCAGCTCTTTGTGCTCTAGTCTGACTCTTTCGTTGGTAGTTCCCTTGCTACTTCAGTACACCTTGCTTCCAACCTGCTGTTGCTACATTGAGCAACTGTCCAGCCTTCCCGATATGGCAAGGAATCTTTCCACACCACTCAGGGCTGGCTGAAATTAGACTTCTTCTATTCATTGGGACAATGGCTTTCTTAAGAGGGAGCATTTGGCCTCATTGAAAAGATCCACAAATGTACACAAAATACTGGGTTGTAATTACACTCCATCCATCCTTAACTCTGCCAGCCAGAGCCCAGGAGGGTCAAAGGAACAACAGAGGTATTTTTGCCTGCTGTTCCTAAAATGTATTTAACATTAGAAGTATCTCTGAGCCCATTTAAGTCCTGGGACAGGAGCTGAGCGGCCTGGAGATCCAGCGGATCCATGACTTCTACCCGCCCCACCCACTGGCCCATCCCCAACAGACCTATTTCATCCCCTCCCAGGGACAGGACACTGACCTCAGGAGAAGGAGCTACTGCTGAGCTTTCCGCCCCCTGCCCACAGCCTCCGAGGGAGGAATTCCCAGCATTCTATGGCCCCACAGACACTGTCTAGGAGCCATAGGATTGCTCTCTAAAACACCTTTTCCCATATGTCCTGCCCATTCATTAAGGCCATCAATGGAGGCTCTCTTGTGTGTCTTACTGATGTCTAAAGTACATTTGGTTGGGACCAGGGACAGGGCCTTCTCCCTCTGTTTTTGCCTAAGCTTGGAACTCCCTGTCTCGGGAGGCCTACCTTCCTCCCTGTCTGATGGTATTCTACCAGCTTTCTTTTTAGAAAGGCTTTTGGGCTATAGGAAGTTATTTTGATGTTCTTGGTTTTAGATTTTGAAGTTGTTCTATGGGAAACTGTTTTTTAACTTCTGCTGGTCTGTTTTAATTTAGTTTTTAAAAAATATTTTAGTAGTTAGTGGCCTGGCTCTAGCTTTATATTTGCTGTTTTCCTCTTTGATATTACTATTGTTGCATTGGCTTTAGATATTAGGCCAGTTCACAAGTAACGACAACCCATCAGTTTAAAAACCAAGGTGTTATCATGCACAAGCAGGTTCACTGCTTGCAGTGTGCCCGCCTCTTCCACTTTTACCCCACAACCCATGATTGGCTCTTTTGTAGGTTGTGGAGTGTGACATGTGAACCCAGACCACTGGGTTGTTTAGGGACTAAACAACCCAGCTGTCCAGGTTTGGACGTCATGCTCCACAACCTATGAAGGTTGTGCAGTAAAAGTGTTGTGCAGTAAAAGTGGAAGTGGTGGGCACACTGTAGGCAGCACACTCACTTGTCCCTGCTTGTGCACGACAACAACCTATCAGTTTTTAAACTGATGGGTTGTTGATACATACGAACAAGGTCATTGTTAGCCCCCTTGGACATCTTATGGAAAAGTAGAGGGGAATGTTTTAAACAAAACTGGTCTATGTGGAAACAGAATTCTACATGGAAAGTGGAAAAACTAATTTTAGGGTCAAATCCCATTACTATGCTGGAAATCATGTCCACTGAAGACACTGGAGTTACCTATGACTTAGCCAATGTTCTTTTCCACTGCCCTACACACAAGCACATATACACTTCAAAAATCTAGGATTCCTCTCCCCCTGCCCCCCCCACTATTAATTCTTAAAATTTGGTATTCAAATGTTAAAATGATGCCACATTCCACACATTTGTCTCACCTCACTGATTTCAGCACAAGCTTATGATTAAGAAGGTTGTGCTTACGCAGGGGAGTGAATTAGATCACGTTTTTTAAGTGCTTCTTCTATTAATTTTTTACGTACGTCCAAATGTAGAAATCCCACTTCTGAAATGCATTATATACTATTTTGTACGTAAGAAATAAAATGCCCTCTCATACCACAACAAAGCAAATAAGTCAAAAGCTAAAGTTGCTCCGTATGAACAACGCTTCTAGTCCCCGCTCGGCCATGAAACCCACTGGGTGACTTTGGGCCAGTCACTGACTCTCAGCCTAACCTACCTCACAGGGTCGTTGTGAGGATAAAATGGAGAGGAGGAGGAGGAATATGTAAACCGCCTTAGGTTCCTTTCAGGAAAAAAGGCGGGGTATAAATAGAATAAATAAATAAATAAACAGTGTTGTTCCTTTTACATATTAAGGAAATTATTTCTTTGAAACCCTTCGTAATGAGATAGTTTTAAAACAGAATTTATCTGAATTGCTAATACTGCAATATTTTATATAGAAATAAGGGCAAGATTATTTTAATCATTTAACTTACTACTTTGTACATTTAGCTTAATATAGCTATTTAAATGAAAACTTTTTTTGAAGAAATGCTTGTCCTAGTCTTGAAAAGTAATGCTCTTCTTACAGTCCTGTTAAAATATTGCTGAAAACATTTTCTTCTCTTTTAAACTAATACAGCAAAAAAATAATATTACAAAAATGATTAAGATCACTACATTGAAGCATCCACTACATTTGCTTTTCTATTACTGATTTTATGTTTAGCTGATACTACATGGTAAAAATGGCTTTCTTGAAAGCGCATTATAAAATCTGTTTTTACCACACCTTTAAGTGCCATAAAGGATTTTATATATTTGAACAACACTTATTAAAAATTACATATTAAATACTCTACACTAGAAAGTAAAGCAGTAAGCCTGATAGGGGTCAAGGTAATAACACAGGATGGACAAATTATACTGTCATTCCACTTAAATTATTTAAGTTATTTAATTTGACCTGTAGATAGTCTCTTGTCTTCTCATCATGCCTGACTTTTAAGTGGGAGGTCTTCATTCATGATGATCCTTTAATGGAAGCAAAGCTTTCTCCATTTAACCCATGGTATTATCAATCATGTACAGGGATAAATGAGCCTGTAAGATTTTGCCAGTATCACAAATGACACTGTGACCCGAGGCCAACATCTTTATTTGCTTCTCCAGTGATTCACTTCAGCAGATATTAACCAATTTTATAATCCATGAAAGGCAAAATTAAAGGACACCATCCATAAAACAGAATAATTCCTATCAGCAACAAAGTGATGTCTGTATTATCTTATAAATTATATGGCCATACAGTGTGGAAATGTAATGAAGTAAAGATGGTAATAATCAAATGCCTAGGGCAAACACTAATATGCATTTAATCACACAGCATGAAGCCATTTGTCACTACAGTTGAATGCATGTGTACATAAAATACATGAGTCACGTCCTTATTGTTATACTATAACAGCATCAATTTCACACTATCATTTTACTGCAATAACAACTAGAAGGATTAAAAAAACAGCCAAACATCATACCCACAATAGGTATCAATATTTTATGAATAGTTTAAACTGCACTTTTTAATACAAATTTGTCTTTTTTTAACACACACAGACCCAATACTATGACATTTGTCTAAGGAATTCACCAATATCTTTGGTTAAAGTTTATAAAAACACCATAATTTATGGCACTTTAGTGAAAGCTAAACTGGGTATTACATTTGTGGGATCCTTTTATGAACATGTACATGTATTTATAGACATGTACATATTTGTTGTGTGTAACAGCTCACTGTGGGGAAAAAACATATAAGAAACTTGTCCTAGACACAGTGACTAGGTTTGCACAACACGACAACCCATCATGGGTAACTAGCCACAGTGGGTTGTCGTGTTGTGCGAACCCAGACCACTTCCCGCACGGTGGCTTATTTTGAGGCAACCCTGACAACCCATGGCTCATTGTAGGGGTTGTTGGCCCCACAATGGGTTGCCATGTTGTCTGAATCCAGGAGACTGATCCCATCATGTTGCAGTTTGGCAAGAGCAGCAAAAACCCCTTGCCGCTCTTGCCCATGCCACCGCCAGTGACAGCTGCTCCACCAATGCCCAAGCAGCACTTTGGAGCAACCATCAATGGCTTGCTCTCCCTACTCCAATCACAACCCCTTTTCAGTCGCCACCTCTAGTTCCCCCCCCTTTTTTCTTTCAGAGGCTTTTCCCAATGTTTGCCAGTAACAGCCCCTCCAAAGTGCCCAAGTGGCACTTGGGCTGCAGTCCTGCACACAGTTTAGGCTTATTAAATCCCACTGGCCAGTATTATAATACTGAGCATGGCCTAAAAAAATACACAGGGCTGCCAGTGTTCACATACTCTAGCTGTGCAACATCCCTGGGGAAAGTATAGCCATTGCAATCCCACTCTGACACCTTACTAACATGTATTATGCTGAAGACAGACATGGTATTTTTATTTTTTATCCAAGGTGGTCATTGCCCCATAGTGTGTACACTAATCCCAACATTGTTGGTAAACAGGTTTTACAGAATACATTGCTAATAACACTGACATACCACTTTCAGCTCTCTCAAAACCTCTTGCCTTTTTCCAGCTATAGGTTTGTATAAATAAAGCTGGCTATATGGTGGTTGAAGAGACTTTAAATGATAGTAAGGTTAAATGATAGACCTTTCTATACTCCTGCCCTGTTTCATCTCAGCTGTACCCATACCTGTGCTGCATAATAGTTTTGCACTGTGTTACAATGCTGTATGAGCAATTACAGCTGTTCAGTGTAGCAGTGCCACCTTACATTATTTGCCACAGATCACAAAATGCCTGATGGTCTTGCTAATGAATATTAAATTGAATCAGAAATTGATTTTTCCTAGAATTTACCCCACCGAATAAGTCAGGCATTTCCTAGCATAAAAACAAATATATTTCTCTCTACTTCAGGCAGGGGTGGGGAACCTGTGGCCCTCCAGATGTTGTTGGACTCCAATTCCCATTAGCCCCAGCCAACATAGCCAATGATCCGGGATGATGGAAGTTGTAATCCAGCAATATCTGGAGGGCCACAGTATCCCTACTCCTGTCCCCTGCTCTATCTTCTTGTTGAACAAGCAGCCTGGAGTGAGTTGGGTGTAATTTGAAAGCTCGCATCCTGCATTTTTAACAATCTGGCCCAAACAAAAAAATATTATCTCACTATTATGTTAGTTGTGCAACCAACTCAGCTTTGAAAACTTTGATTCATTCTCTGCATTCTCTACCTAGAATAGACTTACCAGAGAGGTGTACCTAGTTCTTCTTTATTTAAAATGTCAGAGCATATTTATACATTTCTAGTATACATTGGAGACAATTTTGGGAAAGAAAATCAATCCCTATTCATCTTTAATCGTTTCTCATTTCAAACAGTGATCTATCAGTCAAGGTTGTTTAAACAGAATTTCAGGTTCAATTTATACACAAGAGACAGTAATAGTCGTATGCTGCTGTCAGCTTTCTCAAATTGGGCAAAGAGAAACAGATTAGAATTTTCTAATAATGTTTTCCCAACAAATACCTCAAAGTCAAAAACTGACAGCATGCTTTCCCATCACATTTTGCCCCAGTTGTTTTGTCATGGCTGTTTCAGGATTCATTGAACATTCTCAGCTAGGACACATCTAAAATCATGCTTCATAATGTCTATTTCATACTGAAAACTACTGAGAAGGTAAAAATTAAATGTATCTATGGCAAATAACTCAAGTAACTCTAGTACTAATCCATTTAATTATTGAAGGAATTTATATTAAATGCTGCCTATAGGCTATATCAGAAAATAAATGCCATTTATTCTAAAATATTCTCAGATACTACTGACATAATATGCAAGTTAGAGGGCAAACATATAAGAAAATAATGTAAGCTAACCTTGCATTGATTTCTGGATGATGGTGGGAGGAGAACTGAAAACACAGGTAACCTATGAGAAGTGGTAACTCTGTGGAATAATAGAAACCCTACTTTGAACAACTGTTTATGTCCCGAGATCAACAGGTGGCCAACATCAATCAAGATGACTGTACTGATGGCACTATCACATCACCGTTAGAAATCAAACAATTGGAGACTCCCAAAATTTCTTAATAAGAATCTTGTCTCACGTATTCACAGTCAGTGCTTCAGGAGAGGTCTACCAGTGTGGCATAGTGGTTAGAGTGTTGGACTGGGACTCCAGAGATCCGGGTTCTAGTCCCCGCTTGGCCATGAAGCTCACTGGGTGACTTTGGGGCAGTCACTGACTCTCAGCCTAACCTACCACACAGGGTTGTTGTGAGGATAAAAGGGAGAGGAGGAGGAGGATTATGTAAGCCGCCTTGGGTTCCTTGGAGGAAAAAAGGTGGGGTATAAATATAATAAATAAACAAATAAATAAATACCATTTACCACACTGCTTTTCCATCCTCTGACTGTTGGGACAATTGTGGCTTATATGTAGCCTCTGGTCTAGGCTCCACTACAAGAAGCCAATATGAAGCCATGCCAAGGGTTAAGTGCTAGGTAGAATATGTCAAATACCGCTGACAGAACAAGGACAGAAAACCAGCTATGTGAAGTGTTATGAGATAATATGACAGGAGATATGTATGAGACAGAGAGGATATCTAGAGACCAATACAATCAATGCTTATGTATTAGCTATTTAAAAAATGCTTTTTAGGTTACAGTTGATTTTAACCTTCATCAGGATGAAAGGCACTGAGTTTCTGGAAAGTGGTCATAAACACTAGGGCTGTGCAGAATAGTCTCCACTATTTGTTTTATGGGGGGAGGGGTATAAAAATGTATCTTGAAAAATACATTACGTTGTTCAAATATTAAATACTTTTTTCAATCCTGTTCAGTTCCAATGTTTCACCTGGTTGCTGCTTCTTTGGGTACATTTTCCCCCTAGCTGCTTTGACTTCCTGTTTCCTGGATTAGTCATTGATGACCTCACTACTGAGTAGTGCGTGAGGCATGGGATGGCCTTTTTTTGGAAATAAGGTGGTTATGTACATGTTAATAATCTTAATAATGATTTTGTGTAGTACAGTAATACCTTGGATTGCAAGTAACTTGGTTTGAGAGCGTTTTGCAAGACAAGCAAATTTTTAAGTATTTATTTTTTTAAAATTGACTTGATATACAAGCAACGTCTTACAATACAAGTACTGTAGTACAGCTTAAATTAAAAATCTCTGTACAAATTTTTTTGGGGGAATTTCGTTTTGATATAAGAGTGTTTTGGATTACAAGCATGTTTCCGGAACGAATTATGCTCTCAATCCAAGGCATGACTGTACATAGGATGATGGGACAATGGTAAGTAACCAATATGATAAAGCTGCATGATGACACACTGAGAGCAAGTCAAGGAAACTTGTATAAATATGAACATTTTCACAAGGGGTGCCATTCAGTCATCAAAAAGGCAGGTGAAAATAGTAAATAGGTTCAGCTTCCCCCAATATTCCGAAAGGGTGACATCTTGCACATTATCAGCAGTCCCAAAAATTGTACTGTCAAATGTGCTATCCATATAAGCAGTCAAACAAATGGGGCCAAATTAACCAGAGAACAAAAGTTAAAATCTTGCCTCTGGAACTCATGCAGCTGTAGAATTGATGGGAAACAGGAATTTCATCCAAGCGAAGCACTTCCATAGATTCCAGGCAGCACTAGAAAGGAAAAAAATAAGGTATGACATAGAAATCCTTTATTAGTTTTGCAAAAAACAAAACAGGTAATAGAGCATATAAAACAAGGCATGAGAGACTTCCTTCGTGTAGTAGTTATGTGATATGTTCAGTAATATATGAAATTCCATATGACCAAATATGTCTAAGATGGTAACTCATTAGTGTCCCTTATTTGTTATGTAGGGTGGACAGACATAAATACTGCTGATTGCCTAAGGATGGTTAAACAATCAGGAGCAAGCCATGAGAGCCCTGCCCCCCCCCCCATTCCAGAGCAGAAATTCCTCCTGCCAGATTTAACTACAGCAAAATGCTACATCTGCAACAGTGCTATCCATGATTAGAGCTAATCAGAGTGCCTGCTTAACAAGATCTTGAACCAGCTTCAAACCATTATTTCATATTCTGGATCAAGCAGAAACCCTGGCTAGCTCTAAAGTGTTGGCATATAACAGCTTACCACGTTTGGCCAGAAGAGGGGAATTCACCCTTCAAGAGGAAAGTGGTAAGGGAGAACTTAATCTCACATCACACTCTTCTTGATTGCTTAAACAATCGGCAGTGTTACATTTGTACTGACCCTGTTTACATATATTATCTTCAGCAGTTTAGCCCACTAGTTACCCAGCTCATAAACAGCCAACAGAAAAATCAGATTTTAATATTGAAATGTAACATGTACTTACCTGGAACTTGAAAAAAAATTCAGCACTGTTACGTTGACACTGTAAGAAAAGGGGTTTGTTTCCATTATTATTATTCCTAAATATGAAATACAACATTTAAAAGTTTAGAATCCTGATCCAGTGAGAGAGATTCATAAACAGAAACAAGGTTCCGCTTATGAACTTCCCTCAATGTTGAACAGAGTAAGGGTATCCAGCACAAGGTCCTGCACTATATGCACATTGCCTAGCAAACTAAGGGTGTAATCCTATGCATGTTTACAGTTCCCAGCATGCCCCAGCCAGCATGGCTGGCTGGAAGGCTGCTGTAGGAGTTGTAAGACTTTTTTTCTATATAAACATACATAGGATTGCACCTTAAGCTCTGACAGTGTTGATCTTCTGTTTGATATGTGAAGGAGGAAATGGACATCAGATATCTCATCAGAATGAAGTTTAATAGGGATAAATGCCAAGTGCTGCACCTAGGGAAAGGAAACCAAATGCAGTTACAGAATGGGGGATACTACAAGTGAGAAGGATCTTGGAATTGTTGTAGATCACAAGCTGAATATGAGCCAGCAATGCGATGTGGCTGCAAAGAAGGCAAATGCTATTTTGGGCTGCATTAATAGAAGAATAGCTTCCAAATCGCATGAAGTGATAATTTCCCTCTACTCAGCACTGGTTAGGCCTCATCTTGAATACTGCGTCCAGTTCTGGGCACACTTTAAGAAGGACGTAGACAAACTGGAGAGGGTTCAGAGGAGGGCAACAAGGATGATAAAGGGACTGGAAACAAGGCCCTATGAGGAGAGACTGAAAGAACTGGGCATGTTTAGCCTTCAGAAGAGGAGACTGAGGGGAGATATGATAGCACTCTTCCAGTACTTAAAGGGTTGTCACACAGAGAAGGGCCAGGATCTCTTCTCGATCATCCCAGTTTGCAGGACACAGAATAATGGGCTCAAGTTACAGGAACCCAGATCAGGGTTCCACCTAAACATCAGGAAAAATTTCCTGACTGTTAGAGCAATAAGACAATGGAACCAACTACCTAAGGAGGTGGTGGGCTCTCCCACTCTGGAGGCATTCAAGGTGCAGCTGAACAGCCATCTGTCAGGAATGCTTTGACCTGGATTCCTGCATTGAGCAGGGGGCTGGACTCGATGGCCTTGTAGGCCCCTTCCAACTCTACTTTTCTATGATTCTATGATCTCTTTCCTCGCTTCCGAGTGACTGACCAGTGCCACAGGATTGCAAAGTATTGCATAGGAGTAGGCTCCAAATGTAGCAAGTTCAGGATGGATCCAGTTTACATTTACACAAGTTGAAGTCCCATTGATTTCTAAGTGAACACCTGATTGTAATTTAGGGATTTACAAGGTTCAGAGACCAATCATATTCATCATTACCTTTTTATTGACTTTGTTGTTCACCCTCTGAGACACAATGTTTCCAGAACGATGCTAGAATCAGTGCAATGCATCTGAAAGAGCAATTGAAAAATGTCATGTTCAGATTCAGTCATATTCAATGTCTCTTTGGATAGCTCTAATTTCTATGCTTGAGATCCTATTGAACTTTCTACACATCAAGGACACGAATGCCTCAGTCTTGGATTAATCCCAGTTTTTTTTACCAGAACAAACTGTACTTTATCATTGCTATTTTTTGTTTTACCAACAAAATGGATTCAGCCCTGATTTGTGATAAGACAGCAAACACTGGACATCATTATTCTGCCTCTCTCTTCCACAAAAAGGGAGTATTTATTTTTGGGGTTCAGCAGGAGGGGTAGGAAAAGAAATCAGCCACTATGGGGCTGGCCATGGGATCACTCCTTGGGTTTAGGAGATAGAGGGCCACATTTTGGTTTGTTTGGTTGTTACAGATATAACTGTGCTCCAGCTTTCATGAGACTAGAACAGGAGCTTTCAGCTGCCTATTGCTGGTGGTGCCAAATCATTCTGCTTCCTGGGCTTTTAGCCAGAGTCACATGTCTTTGTACTCTGCTTTGAGTCTTTTTTTAAAAGCAGAAAATGTTAATCAGTTTTAAAAATAGACAAACATGTGCCACAGATAACCATTCCTGAAAATACTGACACCAGATGGTGATGTCATTTCTTCCTCTGGCCAGTCACAATGGCAGTTGCCTGATTCTCCTGGATTATCTGGTGCTGTTGTTCCAGTTCTCAAACAGCTTATTTCAGCCAATGAATATTTCTTTCATATTAGGAAATATAATGAGTATGGTCCCATTTTGATCTTGATCTCTCTTTACTTTTCCTTTCACTAGTATCACTAAAGTGCAGTATAAGAGCCATTTCATACTTTATACAGAGAAAACACCAGTCTGTCATTGTCAGCCAATCCCAGCTCTCAAAGTAGTATACCTGTATAATCTACATGTTCACAAACACTTTACATGAATTTTAGGTATGAATTTGAAGTATCTTAGGTATATACCTAAACGGTAATGTATGAAGGTACCCTAAGGAGCTATGCACAAAAAAATCTAGATCAAGAACCTAAGGATGAAAACTAAACTGTCCTGAAACTATCAAGACCACTTATGGATCCCTTCCTGAAAGACTGAGAATCACTTGCATGTACATACCAAAGATTAATTCCCAGAACATTGTTTCCCTTCTACACCCTGATTCATGACATGGGCTTCCTGTGTTGTATGAATGTCACCAACAAAGTAAGTGCATGCATAATTCTGGGACTAGAAACAAGGCCCTATGAGGAGAGACTGAAAGAACTGGGCATGTTTAGCCTTCAGAATGGAAGATAATTTCCATTTTTACAAAATAAAGAACAAACGAGCCCTCCTGGATCAGACCAAAGGCCTATCTAGTCCAAGATCCTGTTTCTCATGGTGGCAAGAGATCACTGGCATGCATTTCCTTCTTGATACCATTCAGAGAAGATTTTCACAGAAGGCCGGGTGACCGGCCAGATGGGCGATTTAAAAATATAATAAATAAATAAATAAATAAAATCCATACAGGAATCAAGGCACACAGGAAAAATAAGTTTGGAGAAGCAATTCTCACTTTCTCTATCACAGGCTTTATAGCAATAGGTTGCACTTTTTAAGAAATCTGATCAAATTGCAATCCTCTTATCTACAGCAGAATATAAAGGGTTTTGTTTGTCTTAAACATTATACTGTCATCCAGTGGTCATTATAATGAACTACACAACTTTGTTTTACTCAGGAATGATCATGACCTAAATTAAACGAAATAGAAATGCCATTAAAAAAGCAAAACAAATTAAGCCAGAAAAGCCACAGAATGCAATCTCTAATTAAAGGACTAAAATGAGAGAGGTCTAGGGTAAAGAGTGTTGCATTGTGGATGGTTTTCTTTCACCTTGCAGGACTATTAAGTGCAGGATATTAAAATTGCAATCAAATAGTAAGGTTACACCTATTCCTTTAGAACTTTCAAACCTATACTATACTACCTGAAACAACTGATCTTAGGCACAGATAGAAATAGCAGTGGTGGCACTAGACAAAAATACCAGAGGGAGGGATAAAGAAGACATGTACAAGCCATGACATGTACAAGATGTTGAGGAGCGGGGATAGGGGTTACATAAAGCCTATTTGCTCACTCTGTAGCTGCAATTCAAGCTTTATATGAATAAACACTGCCAATGGTGTTCTACAAAGGAGGGGTGTAATTTTAAGGATAATTCCTCCTCCTCTGTGAATCCTTAAGGGAAGAGTTTGAACTTTGTATAACTTTAGAAGTATAACAGAAGATGAGGGCAGCTCCATACTTTTACACAAGGATAATTCCATGTGTACACTGAGGTTAATACCACATTTTCCTACAGAAAACACATAAAGTGTATACAACATAGCTGTATATTTAAAGATGTGTCCATATTTTATATGTTTGCTGCAGGAAACAACAGCAAACAAATAAAACAATATGCACAACAATCAGGTTGCTTTATAGAGTGTAATGCAGTCCTGAACTGAATTAATTTTTGGTGATAGGGATAGGCATACAATAGCACACACTTCAAGGAATAAAACAAACACGCACTATAGGAACGTGTTATTCTAGAAAACCACATTAATATAGAGGACCCCTGGACCATTCCAATGTCTGAGAAAGCTTCACAGCTCATGTTGATCTTCATAGACACTGTGGTTTTCAGCTTTTGAGGAGATCCCTGCAGCTGTCTCTTTATCAGCAGTTTGATCTGCAGCAATTAGCAGGTGATCATGTTTATCTCCATGCAGTGAAAAGTTTTACTTGATAATTTAACCCATCACCCAGCTGTTACCAGAACAAGAGCAAGCCAGGAGGTTCTAATTGGCAGCCCCAGAATCTTTGGAAGGTGAAGGGTGAGACAAAAAACCCCTGAAAAATGAACCAAAGATTACCATAAAACCAATGGACTACTGGCAATCCAAGAGGATTTACACATTGTGCAGTTTAGTCCATCTCTCTGACTAATATTTCCCGATGAACTATACTAGGTAATTTTCAAACTATATGCCCCTTTCACATAACTATAATCCATATCATCACTACATAGCTAAAAATGAGGAAGGAAGGTGAATGAATAGCAAAACTGAATAGCGGGTCTTGTAGCAATGCATCCTCTGGAAATAGGAGCCCAAATAACAAATATGGGCTGGTCCAATAGAAGTATGCTTCCTGCCTCTTTAGCACCCATTCTACTGCTTTGAATTCTAGGAGCTCCATCAAGCTCACATTTCAGGTTCTTGGCCTCAGGAGAAAATGAAATTGGTTTTGGACCTGCTTGGCTTGAGAAGATGTGGTGGCAAAGATTCAGCCCATTCCCTGAGTTTAAGATAGGAAGACAGTTGCCTAAAGGCCTCCTAACTAGAAAAGGAGTGGCAAAGCTAAGCTTAACCCTTGCATAACCCCCGCTAGCAGGCCAATCCACAGTCAGAGGTTGAATATTCAGGATGGTGCCCACAGGCACCATGGCTTAAATAAGCCACCCACAAGCCGGGGCATGTTGTGCGAACAGTTTCACCCTCAGCCCACCATGATTCCACCATCATATCATGACACATGGAAAGATTTTGAAGATGGAAAGAGAGGAAGCACATCTCCTCTACTTGTACCCCTATTGGCACTCATGAGACTTAACTGTTATTCTAGAAAACTCATGAGACTTAACGTGTTATTCTAGAAAACCACATTAATATAGAGGACACCTGGACCATTCCAATGCCTGAGAAAGCTTCACAGCTCATGTTGATCTTCTCTTCTGAACCTGGAGGAGTTAGTCCAGTACGTCACTTCATAGACACTGTGGTTTTCAGCTTTGGGAAATATACCTTTTCCCCCCTCCCCTCCTCCCTGTAGCTCTGCTGCCTCTTAGCCAATCATAATGCACTTCACCTGGCCAGGCAGGATGAGGGAGGCTCATGAGTCATGCCTCATGGCTACTGGGCCTGAACTACATCTGCATATGAAAGCCCTCAGCCTGGCTCCTCCAGACTTCCAGGCACCATCCCTTCTAGAGGAACTATGCACACCCCACCCCCAGCCTTTAGCCGGTTCACACGTGTGTGTGTGTGTGTGTGTGTTGTGTGTGTATGAACCCGCAAAGGCTCTCTTCTTCACAGAAATTGATCTCCAACAGTCAGGAGCAGCAGAATTGATGGTTACTCCCTTCCCTGCAAACTTGAGATGGGGAACAAAGCTCCATATGGCAAGCTGCACTCACAACAACAACAACAACAAAAGGCAGCAGGTTGATAAAGAGCAATGTGAGTTGGGATCGTATAACAGGGAGAGCAATCAATCCCAAGTTTAAGTAAATCTGTACAAGAAAGGCTGTGAGGAAACAGTCTAGGAGGAACACATCTGAAAGAGGGTTAACATCCCCTCCACCAGCAAGGTATTCTGTCCCCCTTCAAAGGTGTTAGAGAGCACAGCAGATTTAACTAGGGCTCCCTTTCCCAACACAGAGGAAAGCGACCCCCAGATTCAGAAAGGTTAAAAGAGGAGGGTTACACAGGCCAAAACAAAAAACAAAACAAAAACCCCTACTCAGATACTCCCTGGATTCTCCCCAAAATGTACCCTCAGGGGAGAATGAGACCTATGTTTAGCAGGTCTCAAACCTTCAGCAAGATTGGCAGGCCTCAGGCCTGCTGCAGACTACAGTGATCTTACATAGGCTGAGGGGGAAAGGAAGCCAAAGTGTTGTCCCCTCCCACTAGCTAGAATAGTCTATTTCACTAAACAAAAATAAAATAAAACAAAACAAAAAACTAAACTAAAAAACTAAAACACATACTGCTCTCAGTTTAAAATAATAAGGCCAAACCCCTTTCAACTTCTGGAGGCCAAGGCAGGATCTGGAGGCTGTAGGTCAGCTGTCCCTGAATCTCTCTCTGCCTGCAAATGTGGGCAAAATATAACTTACCCAGTTCAAGGGGGGGGGGGGACATACCTTCAGAATTAGTTTATAAATCAAGTAAAGAGGTCTGCCCAGGGAACATTGGTTATGGGGTGGATTAAAAATATAATAAATAAATAAATAGAATGAACTCCTACTTTTTTTTCTTCATTAAACTCATGGATGTGTGTCAAAGTAGTTTTGCCAACTGAATCAAAACTGTATAATGAAGTGAAGTCACAGGTAACATGCCAAATTTAAACAATGTTGAAACTTGTTATAATTGAATGATATATCTGAAGGGAAAATGTTTGTACTCATGAGAGAAAGATAGAGGACCTGCTGTATATTTCCAGATGCCTCTTAAGAAAACACGATGTTTCTCTGGTAGTCCCTCTGCAGGTAGTGGCACTGGCAAGCAGAAAGAGATGCAGACTGATGCCAGGCAGTAAGCGGACAGAATTTTGGCGGGAAGGAGAAAGAAAGAATGTTTTTTAAACGAGGGGGAAAGAAAGGGAGACATCAAAGCAGAGAACAAGAGTGCCTGGGACCCCAAAGAGAAGCCTGGGCTGAATTTTTCTCCAGGTTGTTTTTTTTTTCCCCCCATTTAGTAGACTGGATGATGAGCCATCTCCTTCCCGCCAAAATTCTAGTTGTGGATCCTTCACACACCACTGCTGCCTTGGGAGCCAAGCACAGGTGACAGAGGGAGGACCTAGGCTTGCACTGCAGGAGAAGAGTGAAAGCAGCTAGTCTAGCTTGAAGCATGCAAGGCAATTGCCTAGTCCAAGTAGTAGGCAATCTACAGATACTTTGGATGACAACTCCCATAATCCCTGACCATTGGCCATGCTTGCTGGGGCTGATGGGAGCTGTAGTCCAAAACATCTGGAGGTTACCAGGTTGCCTACCCTTGGCCTAGTAGTCCCAGGTTAATATGACCTGTGGTCTAAAACCAACAAACAAATGACCTGTGTTACCAGAAAATAGATACAGTAATACCTTGGATTGCAAGTAACTTGGTTTGAGAGCGTTTTGCAAGACAAGCAAATTTTTAAATATTCATTTAATTTTTTTTACTTGATATACAAGCGACGTCTTGCAATACAAGTACTGTAGTACGGCTTAAATTAAAAATCTCTGTACAAATTTTTTTGGGGGGCTTTCATTTTGATATAAGAGTGTTTTGGATTACAAGCACGTTTCCGGAACGAATTATGCTCTCAATCCAAGGCATGACTGTATAAAGCAAGGGAGGGAGGGTGCTCAGAACCTTAAAGAGCTGCATTACAGGCAGAAATTCCTGGTTTTTTGTGAGAAGTCTGGTTGAGGAGTCTGAGGGGAGTCTGAGAGAGAGAGAGAGAGAGAGAGAGAGTTTTCAACGTTTAGAATCTATTAACATTATCAATTTCCCTATCCTTAATTGTGAATAAATAAATTTGTTTTCCTTTTAAAAACATAAAAGGAGTGGTCTGAATTACCATAGTTACCCAGAAGAGGTTGGTGGCACCAGAGGAGATTAAGAGAGTGTGGATTTTTGAAGTGCTGACAGGAGGTGGTGGGCTGGAGAAGTGTGGAGGTGGGGCCTGACAGGAAGCATTGTACAGGAAATGCTCCATCTGCTGCATTTTTTGTCTTTCATGTAGCTGTTAAAGGCATGGAAGCATATTAGAAAAATGGTTGGAGAACTGAACTCTTGAAGATTTGACATATGTAACTGCAGAACTTTACAATGACATGATAATAGGAAAATTTTCATTCTCCCTTCTACCCATTTTTGCAGTTTTGGCTACATAAGCAACAGCACTCTTCTGAACATCGTAAATCAAATGGATGATGATGATGATGATGATGATGATGATGATGATGATGATCTGCTTTTGAAACTCCCCACAATTTCAAAAGAAGCTCCATGCATCCTTCAGGGAGTTGCTTTTTGACACAAACATGACA